>JAUCNG010406805.1:0-10372 GCA_032353305.1 Cephalothrix spiralis
TTGAGCATTGCTTTATTACATGGCTTTAAATATTGTCATAAATATTCATGACCTACGCGTCCGCGATATTTTATTGGCGTACTTTTTTCCCTGATTAATATGCTGATATTTTATTGAGCGTGTTGTTCGGTCCGGCCCCCACAATGCTATTCGCATAACCGGATGAGAGCGGATTCGCAGTAGAGTGCAATTCGAGATTATCATGCTCTGACGAAATGAAATGAACTAATGCAGTGTAATAAAATTAAAAAATAAACCTTCGAGATGACGTCATATCATATTTTGTCATGTAGAAATCGCAATAAGATGAGTGGAAAAATCCACTGAAAGTTTTAAAAATGTTATTACACTGAAGTGTCCTTTTTTGACGATATTGAATAGTAAGTCATTTTTGAGTGGTCTTTTTTCAAATAGTGTTTTAAGTCATGAAAGTTTGGACGGGTATTCTATTAAAGAAATGAAAAGTCCTTGTATTACATGTACCTCATGGATCGTAAGAAATAATAATACTCCACTATAAAATTACTCAGTTGCGGAAAATTTTGTAGAATCGCGGAAATAGAGGCAAATTTAGATCGTAAAATCATATTTCGGCAGTTGGTCTTAATTTTGTATACAGAAAACTTAGAGGTTCTTGAAAGTTAAAAAGTTTAATTGAAAAGATAAAATTAAAGTTACAAAGTAAAAGTTTGAATTAAAGGTTGAAAAGTTAAACCAAAAGTTAATGACGTTAATAACAAGTTCTGGTAAGTTAAACAAAAAGTTAAAAATCTAAATGTACGAAAGTAACCTTTGGTTCCGACCCCTAGAGCCTGATAACTTTTTTTCTTGATCTTCAGGAATTCATGGATGCTATTGTCAGTAATCCTAAGGTTCTGGCTCTGACTACATTGAAGAAAGGAGATCCAAGTTACCGCCCAATACAGGGAGAAGTTGCCCGCAATCTTCTAGTGACCATCATAACAGGACAGGTAGGAATCCTTTAGATTGTAATAACCACAATATAAACTAAAAACAGAAATTACATTGAAAATTAAAATCATTAATATGTATTAATAACAAATGGTCAAGAAAGCAAACCACGTTATTTTAACATGAACATAATGTTGAGGAAATGTAATTATGAATACTGAATAGCGGTCGTAACCCACCACGGCTAACGGTTGTCACACATGTACATGGCCGGCACGGTACTTTATTCTCAGGTAAAAGGGATCATTTGTTGACCATTACAACCCTTTGGTGGAATTGATCCATGATGTCCCGGCATCATTTCCTGAAAATTTCATATTCGCGGGTTGCACAGTTTTCGAGAAATGCGCATGCTTAGTCGAGTTTTAGGGTTGCGCATGCCCAAAAATGACCGCGGATTCTGGTAAAATAGGGGCATGTTTCTATCTGTCCGCAATATAATTATATGACGAAAAATCATCCGTTACAGAGTAATTACCGAATCAATGATTATGACGTCACACCTATTTTAAACGTTAATAACTCTGTAACGGCTGATTTTACATCATATAATTGTATTACGGACAGATAGAAACATGCCCCTATTCTATCTGAAATTTAGCGATTTGCGCATGCGCAACCCTGAAACTCGACAGCGCATGCGCATTTCTCGAAAACTGTGCAAACCCGCGATTTGAAATTTTCAGGATATGATGCCGGGACATCATGGATTAAAACCACCAAAGGGTTTTAATGGTCAACAAAGGATCCCTTTTACCGGAGAATAAAGTACCGTGCCGGAAACCCCGATTTGGAAAATTGACCTCTGATGTTTGCTTTTTTTAGCATGCGCAGAAAGAAAAATTATTTAGAATGCGCAGTAAGAAAGTTATCGGACGTGTTCCTTCTGCGCATGCTAAATAAACATACACCAGAAGGCAAATTCCAGCAATCGGTATTTACTAGGCACTCGTGTGTGACTTAATCCGCCCATCCGCCGGGCGAAAAAAGGCAATAAAATATTTAGTTAATGTAAAAAAACATAACACCAATGGCCAACATAGTGTATAAATAATATATAAATTACATTCGTAAACGTTGTGAATAGTTCCAGTCTACCCCGAACTATTTATTGACTGTTACCTGTCCATATTCATTGTTCAATGGATATTTAATGTTCATTAGCCAGCTAGTCGCTAGTGCATTTCACTAAATTAGTGTGCGTTGTGCTCTACTACATAGTTTAGAGCAACTTGCTCAAGGTTCTTCATGTTGAAAAATGGTGGAGGAACGACTCGAACCCGGGATCACTAGATTACAAAGCGGACATCCTAATCTCTATACCAACGCGAAACATATTTTAAATTTAGATTGTGTCTTGAAGTAATCATATCTGTTGTTTATTACTTTCAGGAAGACATTTTGAAAGGTTTAAAATGCCTTTTTGATAAAGCAAGACACGAATATCCGAGATTCGCTTTCCTATGTGACGCTGATATTGCAGTTTTGCTATCGATAACCCGCAATCCGACACTATTGGTTCCTTTTGTGAAGAAATGCTTCCCAGGAATTGCTGACTTGACTTTCGATTTGCCTGTTGATTTCAACTCATTGAACAGTGCTTTAGACTTTGCCATCAATTGTAAGTAAAGTACTTTTAATTTGACTATAAAATCAATAATAGCGCAATGATTAGCTGAAGAAAAGTAGGTGCAGCTGGTGCACTCCAAAAAGAGTGCGCTCCTTTTCGTCAAAACCCATACGACGTACCCCATTTTCGTCGAAGCCCATTTCGTTGATAGACATTCGTCGATTGGAAACTTAGACAATTTTTGGACAGAAATTACTTCGAAATTACAATTTTTCGAGAGTGAAAATAATATTGGCCCTGGGCCCCTAAAATAGGTAAAACCCAATCAAAAATGGTATAACTTATTTCTGCATTGGTAACGTGGGTGAAAAAACGAAACGAGAGGCAACAAAACGGGTTTTAGCGACTAGTTTCGATTTATTATTATCGTTTTCAAGCCAATATTTTGAAAAATTGATTTTGTAACCATGATTGTTGTTAAGTCAAATCATGCAATTCTGCATTGGACTATGCGGATCAGAAAATATCTGGTTCTACCCTTTTTGGTGCCCTTCAAAAACATTTAAAGCAATTAAATTTCAAAAGTCCAAAGTGGATCCGACCCTTTCGAAATTTAAACTTAAACCTTGAATTTTACAAATTAGGTCATATTTCTATATACCGGACTTGAAAGGGGTTATCCCTTGCGGAAAGACATTCAACTCCAGTAATAGGAAACTGCGTTCTGAACATTGAATATTAAAAGTTCTATAAACATGTTTATAAATATTTAAGCTCTAAATTTCTAGGCATTTCATTAGTTAAAATGAGTCCGATGACTTGTCTGTATGTCCTCATACTTTCCTCAAACCACTCCCGCCATGAAATATTTGATTTGATATTATTACATTTCGTCTCTTTAGATGTCAAGGTCGCGATAACTATCTTTGATATTGTGTATGATTTCCATCGATATCACATGCAGATCTGAGTTAAAACACTTTAAATATTGAATTATAAATATGCTTCGGTGTAATATTTAATTTATTGTGACATAATTTCCCATAACCCTCGTGTTACCTCAATATAATTGTATAATATTGTACAGCATCGAGTTGCTCTCGATTTTATCGATTTTAATTAAATAAGCTTTAACTAAAATATCAATTATTTTTCAGCTCATAAACTTCAAGTTGTGTCACTCTCTGGCGATTTGGGTGAAAAGATTCCTCTAGTTTCAAGAGTCATTGCTTCAAAAAGTTCTTCGAAGTGGTTTGCAAATTTAGAGTTAGGGATAAAAACAACTATGGCAACCATATTGGAAGAATGTGTAAAGGCGCGTCTTGAAGATGGTAAGATCTAAATGATTGGTAAAGTCGAATCCCATATACCGAATCCCATTGAACTGAAAATCAAAATCGGCACTCCTATATCGGAATTAAAAAATGGAAACGTCCCGATTTTATGACCAAAAGCGCATAAAAATTGGTGATCATTAAGCGATTTCTACATCAATGCGTATAAAGACATAGTTATAATATAATTATAATTTTAATAATTGTTCAATTGGCTTGGCTTTTGCCGTTTCTCTACAATTAATTTAGATTAATATCGTTTCGATGAACTTTACACATAAAATAACGATCTTTTTTCGACGGGTAGTTAATTATTGGATATTGCATATCAGTGAGAACACACGTTCCTTTCTATTTTTCCATATACCTTTGTGTTCAAATGAATGACAATCAATTTGAATCATATTTCATAATACTTGTTTAATCCCTGTTTTGTTTGGAGAATATCATTACAACTGGAAAATAATGTGCTAAAAGATCTATCGATAAGTTAACTAACTATTTGTTATATTTCCCTAACTAAATGGTTTTGAGAAAAGGATGTACTTTTCTTTTTTTTCACTTACATTTTTAAAATTGGAATCGGTAGACTCCATACACCCAATCTTGACCATTTGTAAAACCTTCTCTTCAATTTTAGGAAATGGTAAACCTCAGATGCTGCAGCTTTTAGAAGAAATTGGCCAACGCGAAGAAGGCGAATCAAATGCAGAGTCTAAAGAAATCAAAGAGAAGTTCCGCCACGTTTTTCAGCACTGGTTACTGAGGTTTCCGAACCAATGTGTTGTCACCGCTGAAGCTGTTTTATTTGAGCGCCTCATGTCACGTGTTTTAAAGAAGGAAGATGCTAAGGAGCTTCAAAATATTAAGTAAGGCCTATTTTTATTGATTGGTTTACGGACCCACCGACGAACATTTTTCGAAAAAATTAATTTAAATAAATAATTTTGCCGCCGCCGACAGGTTTTTTATAGTCTAAGAAAAAAGCCCCAGCTCTTTGAGACATTCCGCCGCGCGATCTCAAATAAGGTCTTTAAATAATGGAACGGAATGATATAATTTTTACGCTCGGCTAGTGGACCATTGTGTTTATAAGAGAAGTCATCTGTCGCCCGGTATAGAAGAAGAAGAAGAATGAATTAAATCAACCATTTCCGACAGTTATCATTTACATTTTCTATTACTTATCCTTTTTAGATCAAGCTTATCAGCAAAAGTTGAGCAGTATATTAAAGTACTCCAAGAGAGCTACGGTGCTCCTGGTTTATCTGAGGCAAGGATCAGACTCCATACTCTGTTGGGTAATTTGATTACGCAGACTGTTCAGCAAAGAGACCTAGTATCTGGTAAGTATAACTAATAATTAGGCATCAGACTTTGATTGAAAAACTTTTGAATAAAAAGTAGTCCGGGCCAAAATTTGTCGTGACTGATAGTCAGCCTAATAAATTTCATTATTGAAAGTGTCGTTTACTCTAGCAAAGCTCAAAGCGGTACTAAGCATCGCAGGCGAGGATACTTTTTCGATCGCTATCTGTCGCTATGAACCGTCCATATAAGGGACGGAAATTTATATAGATAAAATCCGTTTGCCAATAGAACAAATGAGCAATAACAGACAAATCTTAAAAAAGAATAACTTTCAGTTTTATTTTGTTATTTAAAAAGTTATTTTTACATACTGTTTAAAAACGAATTGCGCTCTCGTGCGCTATGTACCGCCATCCTACATGGGAAGACCTCGCGCAGAAAAAAATTTGTGAATTGGGGTGATCCACAGATTTCTAGCACCGCGCAGCGCTAAGCACTCGCTATTTTGACCCTCCCCTAAGTGGATTGTATTGACTGGTACTTTAGTGAACACAAGATATATATATATTTCTTAATAAATAGCTAAAATATTACAATGCTATCCAACAGCGCCACCTACACTGTATCGTTGATACAAGCTAGAGGATAGGCAATATGATTTAGGAGCTAGTTTGCAGCTAGAGAATATCTGAAATAATTTTCTATCTATTGTGTTTCAGTTATTCTTGAATCAGGCAAAGTATCAGAAGACTCTTTCATGTGGTCAGCTTCTATGAAATACAAGATGACAATAACTGCGTTCATGCGCGCTCATACACATGTGAGGGACATGACAAGGGAGGAGATGACTCAACTTAGTCGTGAAAGTACCCGTGTTTCCAGAAAATCAAGGTCACGTGAGAAAAAGACAGTCGGTAAGTTCTGAATATCTTGCTTTTCAGAAGGCCTCTGAAATGAATCAACTCCTCTATGGCTAGGCCATTTGCTCGGATTTTGACCTTCCTACCGGCTTATCGAGTATAATGGATTTTCAATTTTTTACGCACCGGCCCAGCTAGTAGTTTGGCTGTATCTTGCTAATGAGTGATTTTTTACTCGAGTAACTCTGGACTTCCGTTAAAGACCGTCCAACGTAACATCCCTACGCATGCTAGGCTCAATACTCAATGCTCAATACAGTATCTCATGCGACCATCGCAGTGTTGAGTTTTAAAACTACAACGACGGGGACCGGAATGTCAATATCAAAAGATTATGGGGAGCTGGGCAATGTTGAAAGAATTGGTGGATTCCATTTTTTTATACAGTAGCATCTTTGTTGATCTAAAGTAGAGATCAGTCCTAACCTAAAATTTGTATCCGAGAGTTTTAATTATTTTTTCTAGCAAAAAATAAATAAATGGAAAACACAGCTTTTACAATTTATAAAATCATTTGTAAACTTTTATTCAACATCGCCCAGAATATATTTCCAACTTTGAAGCTATCTCGTAATAAGCATCTCTATTTACACTAAAATACATGTACATCAACACATAACAGTTTTATGAATTCAGTAGTAAATAAGAAAATATGTCGACCTATAGTCAAGCAGTACATGCTAACATGCATTGACAATAATTTGCTGGACAAAACTTCGACAGTCCATGCATACACCTTGATTATAAAGTACTATTTACAAATAACCTAAATAATATACATTGTACAATGATACATCATATCATTAATAAGCATATATACTATAGCGTCTTATAATACAAGCATTAGAAAATAGTAGCCCTCGCAGTTTTCCTACTTTTTAGTTTTCTGTCCTACTTCTTTTAGCCAAAAAACAAGAAAGTGTGAATTGGAGGGATGAGATAGGCTCTTCAGGTATTTGTCATCATTACTGATGATCACCCCATGGCAAATCAATTTTTTTTTTAATTGCTTGGTTTACGGATCCGCCGGTAAAACTTTCCGAAAAATATAAATAAGGAAAATAAAATTATTTTACCGCCGGCGGCGGACTTTTAAAGAAAAAAGACTTTAAGTTTTAAAAAATTTGAATTTTTTTTTACCGCCGACGACATTATTTAAAAAGTTGGCTCAATTTTTTACCGCCGGCAAGATTCTTTCGAAAAGTCTTTAACATTTTTTTCCGCCGTTGAAAAATCCAAAAAGGCCTAACCTGTGAACGGCTCATTTGCTGAGCTACACCAAGTTAAATGATCTTAAATTCCCTTAAATAAAATGTAGAAATAAAAGTCTACTTTAAATCAGACGGCATGATCATCAATGTTCAGCAGAAAAGGTTCATCATCTATCAGGCTATCTAGGGGAGGCAATGATCTGTAGAATTTCTCCCAAAACCAAGAAGAATTCCAAATCAAATAAGTATTAGTCTTTGTAAGCCCTAAAAGTTGAGAATCCATCAAATCGCTAGGAACACTCTCTATCATTATAATAACCAAGCGATTCACCCTCTGCTCTAAACACTGGCGGAGGGCGGTTTGAAATTCATATTGGCACCATTGGCTTCTGACATAGCTTTTAGACACTATTAGAATTATTCTGTGGCTTTTTCTAATTGCTTCGATAATCGCTCGGTTGATGTTCCCTCCTCCAGGAAAGTTTCTGTGGTGTAGGCACATCTTGTAGCCCACTGGGCCATGGTCTCCTCTCTCTAGTGGCCGGACTATTTCACGCATTACAAGTCGTTCATCTTCCGATGAATACGATATAAATCCGTGAAACTGTCTTTTGATTTTGTCACTTTCACTCGGGTATTTCCAACCAAATGTGATGTACCACAAATATAAAATCCTAAACCTATAATAAACACACACTAGAACAATTATTAGAATAAATATAATAATGCATGCTAGTACAATCAAATTGTATTCCAATGCTTTATACTCGCAATGCGAAAAGTCAACTGCCAAAACAAATTTGTCCGAAAAGTCAGCTGCCAAAACAAATTGGTCACTTGAGTTGCCTTCCATGATATGCTTGACCTTGTTTTTTTCGTTAAAACACCACACTTTGTCTTGATTTTTTGATTTTAGGACAAGATTTCGTAGACGTCGTTTGTTTTCTGGTCCCATTTTGCAGTCACATTTGATTGGGTTGCCCCGTAGCTTAAGTTTTTTTACTCGTTTGAATATATCAACTGGGGGTATTTTTGTTATTCTATTATTGCCAAGGTCAAGGTAGTTAATGTTAATGTCAAGGGCTTTTCTGTCTATCAAATTTATTCTGTTATCAGCAAGACAAAGTTGTTCTAACATTAGTATCCCTCTAAAGGTGTTTTCTTTAATTTCTTTGATAAAATTATTTCCTAAGTCGAGGATTCTCAGGCTATGCAACCCATTAAAGGCGCCATCTTCAATCTTCTCAATATAATTTTTTTTAAGTATTATTGTTTTAAGATACGGATAGTGAGTTGAAAAGGAGTTCATTGGTAAAATCTTGATATTACTGTTCATAATGTGTATTTCATCCACATTTCTATAAGTTTGATCCGTTGGTATACTTGTTAGATTAAAACACTTCATACGTGTGATTATACGTATGTATCTTATATTATAAAATTCACAAATACATTTGTCAGGACAACAAATTGACGCAATATAATTTGATTCACTAGAGTTAATTTCTTTGTAGCATTTGAGTCCGTCTTTTACATATTCAAACTTTATGAAATTGACACTTGTTATAATCCAACTAAACATGTTGCAGTCGCATAATAAACGATTCAATCCTAATTTAACTATTACTGAAGTATTTCTTCGACCCGTTCCTAATTCGAAAGAACTTTTGTATAGTCTCTGAAGACTATTATTACCTAGATTTAAAAATTCCATATATGAAAAATCTCTCAGGTAGAACTCTGAAATATTTGAAATTTTGTTAGAACCGAGATCGAGCCAAACTAATGACTTAGGGAACAGAATTGACGATATACTTTTCAAATTGTTAGAATCCAACACTATTGTCTTGATAATATATATCGTTGGTTTGTTTGGAAGAGTATCTATCTGATTTCCATGTAAATACAGATTTCTAACATTAGGCCAAGAACTTATATTTGTGACGCTATTCGAACTAAGAACTAGTAAATTAAGACGTTAATGCGGCTCAATTACATCTTCAATTCTTTTGATCATGTTTCGTTTTAAGTCAATATGTCTCAACTTTGGAAATTTGCTCTGATTAATATTCAGCGACTTCACGATCTTATTTTCACCGAAATCCACATGTTTTAGTTGCTTAGTTGTGTGTGTCTTATTACTACACAAAAAACAATTTATTTTATTTTTCTGCAATATAAGCTTCTCTAAAGTTGCAGGGATCTCCAAATAATCGAGTAAACCAGAAATTTCTGTTGACTGATATATTCTTAGATACTTTAAACTCTTGATACCCTCAAATGTATCTGAATCGAATGATTCTAGTTTAGCGTATCTCAAGTTGAATTTTTTAAGGACATTTGCTCCAAAGAACATATCTGGTGAAAGATTTTTTATTTGACAATTTGTAATATCCAGTTCGCTCAACTTAGTGAATTTCATCAATGAAAACGTTTCATGTTGATAATCATTTCTACATTCGATTCGAAGTGCGGTGACACTGGAATCAGAAATGTTCCCAAGAAGTGTTTGTAATGACACTTGTTCATAGCAGGAATATCCAATCAAACATAAATAACGTCCCCTGAAGATTGGATTGTGTCTGCAGAGTTGTGGGCATCCAGTAGATGTTGATGCACCTAAAATACATTACAAAAATATCAAATTTTAAGAATAAGTGAGAATATTCAGAATAAGCCTTGAGAAATAGATTTACACATGTTTAAGGAACTATTTGGCGTACACCATTCTGACCCCAATTTTCGCCCCCCCCCCCCGCAAAAATCTCGTCAGCCCTTATATTTTTAGAAAGCTTGTGGAAATTCTAGGTTCAAGTTTATATTTTCAAAGGTGTCTGGCTCACTTTGGGGCCTCAAGAGCCAAATTTGCAGCTTTTTTCAAAAAAGAACATTATTATATTATCAAAAAGTCATTTTCTGGACATTCCCAGATGGTGCTCCTGGGTGAGATGGGGACCATTTTTATGTTCAGATTTCTTCGGGTTGGTGACAGTTCGGCCAAAGACACTAAGGCCCCGACAGTTCGTCCCCGTACAGTCCCTGGACACGTATGGC
>JAUCNG010407138.1:0-10364 GCA_032353305.1 Cephalothrix spiralis
AGCATTTTTAGGTTTTGATTAAAAAACTATTATTTATTAGAAAATGTATACTTTTATTGACCTACCTATATATTCAAGGCGATAACGGGGTTTTTTTGAAAGCCTTTTAGCCTTACGCATATATACGCAAGTACACCTAGTTGGCATACACCTAAATAGTTTCTAACAACAAAAAAGCAAAAATTGGGCAAAAGTCAAAATATGCCTCACATAATTGTTAAGCAAAGGAATGGGGTAGCACAAAAGTGTTTTACTAATTTTTTCTTAGCAATTTTGGTGTTGGTTTTGCACATTTTCGGCATAGATGTCATTGCAGATGTATGCAATCTTTTTCCATGACCGGACCCCTGGTTTAGAGCAATATTTCGAAGATCTTCAGATCAAAAAGTAATTATTATCTTCATTATCTTTTTCAGATTACGCTGTCCGGGCAATACAAACGATGAAAGATGAGGTAATGATATTGATATTGAAGAAATACTTGATTTTTTTAAAGATTGGGCCAAATATTTCTATCTGTTGGTTAAACAAAACTGAGATATTAAGAGTCCAAAACTTAATTTACGACAACTAGATTCAGTAACAGATAGTCTATGTATAACAATAATATAGGAAAATGACCCTTATGTACAATAATCTGCTGTTATTTTTTCGATTCGCGCATGCGCAAAACGAAAATTTAACTACTCACGCTGAAAAGAATAGGTAATGATAATTAGCATTGGAACTGATAGATATAAATTACAAGCTGGGTTTTTGATATATGATGTCCAAGGCGCTTACGAACAACATCCGCATGAATCTTTGTGACTTATAAAACAAGTACAACATCTTCATTAGTAATACACAATTGGGTGGAATTATTGCCGGAGGACCAATTTCGATGGTGTCGCCCTTATAAATCGGACGATATGGTTTTAACATAGACAAACTTTACATTTTTTCAAAGCTTATGGAATTTGCGTAGCGCCGCGGGCATTCATTTTTTTAACAAGCCGGGTGGCGAGGCTAAATTTTTTAGGGGGGGCATCGAAATATTTTTCCTCCGGCAATAATTCCATATAATTGTGTATATATAATCATATTTATCAAAAGATAAATAAAATCCACGGACACAGTTGAAGAAATAAAGAACAAATTTCACAAAACAAGAATTTATTTCACCATATGTCATCAGCTTGTGTAAATAAAATTCATTTATTAGAAAATACTGACTTAAATAAATGATTATATTTAATATTTTTTCATATTTCAGGGAATGCCAGTTCGGTGTCACTATTTTTGGCCAATATTCAAGACGCAGCTAAAACGGCGCTCCAAATCCGAAGGTATAAGACCACTAAGGTTAAATGTATTTAGGTAGTATTGGTCGGATGTGAAAATGAATAAGATCTTGATCAATTTTCTGGAGCCCCTTCCAACAAATGACTGTTGTAATGTCATGCTGTCAAGTAAATCACGATTCCGCGATCAAGAAAACCAACACACGCAGTATATGCGGCCATAAGATATTTATCATCGTCCATGGAAACATGTGTTCAAATATGTGGACCCTAGACTTAGATATAATATAATTATCCTATCATTGAAATGGCTGATACACTCGCTTCACTAACTTTGACCAACGAATCTACTGTTCTTATTTTCCGGGAACACGCCAGCTTCAACAAATTTAAATCTGATTAAAAGATTTGATATTAAATAAATTGTAGTCGGCACGCAATTCGAGGACTGTGAGTGGGAGATCGCACGCAATGACGAGAGTTGGTGTCAACAGAGAGTTTGTGGGAAACCTCATAAGTCCCTTATATGGACAGGATAATTTTTCTAAAATACAATAATATTGTCTCTTCTTAAAATTGCATGAGGATGCAATATTTCGGGTAAAAAATATTTCCTCAGCTGAACTTGTGGCAGCAACCAATTTGGTATATATTTACTTTTATAGCTGACATATAGGCTGTCGGTGGTAGGATATGGTCAGGGAAAGTCGAGAAAAAATTATATGTAGACATCATGTTAAATGAACGTAGTCTTAGTCCAGCGTTGTTATCCTTACCTTTCCTGATTTCAACAATATCTCAATACTATCATTTAATTGCATAATTATGCTATAAATAAACCAATTGGTGCACTTTTTCAGATGTTTATCAGAAGATCAAGGAAATGCTAGAACTTGTTAGTACTGATACAGATGTAATCAACACTGTAAATACGTATGCTGTTCCTATTCTAAAAGCTAATGGAGACACAATGGAGTCCATTGTAGAAAAATTATCGGTAAATACGTTATTACTTTTGGCGTAGAGGGGTTGCTAATGAATAAGTCGGCAAATCATTGTTGTCAAAAATTTCATGCTGTGACTATCAACAGAGGATATTATGAGTCCTCTGCTATCGCTGATGATCAAGTTGGGGGTTGCATTGCATTTAGGTTACGTTGAAAAATTGTGCCTGGAAAACGGACCACTTTGTCACTCTGATCTCGACACTAGTCGATGTGATCGCTTTCATCAGCCTTTATCGCTTTCATGGACCTTGCCAAGGGTATCGATAGAATCATAAACCAAAGTAACGATGTTATTTATTGTTAACTACATAATGACTTGTTTTCATGGTTTCAAGTTACCGGTGGGGATATTGGTGAATTATTTTATGCTTTACAAACATCCGAATATAACATTGGCTTGCCTAGCTGCTTTTCTTTTGCCTAATTGATCTGCGAAGGGGAAGGATACCAGTCAAAATAGGTAGTTATATTTATAATCTCGTTATCGAAGAATAAATATAACGAAATACTTTTTTCAAATGTTATTTTTCCTGTGTTTTAGGAATAACCTTCGAAAATCTTTTACAGTGCAGATATCAATATGATTTTCTTGTTTTTATTTTTAAGGCCTGTGGTATTAAGGACCCAAAAATTATTTGTCTTCTGCAACATATCCAAACAAAAGATCCTAAACAAGTTTATGAGTACAGTAAGATATTTTTATCAGATGTTCGAATATTCAAAATTGAAAATATTTCATGCTAATGAAAATTCTTTGCATTTATTCATCAAATGATGATTTTGAAGTATAATTTAACGTTATTTTTCATGAAAGCATGTGTATTGCTGTTTTCATTTAACACCAGGCTGATGGCAATTGCCTTTGATTTGCAGTTACATTCTCTGCATTCAGACCAGTTTGGGGCAAAACTAGTATTTTCGAGTTAGTTTTATGTTTGAAATACTTAATTATGGAGACACAACTATCTGGTGTAATTCTTATTTCAGTCAAGGAAAATCCAGATGTGAGATTCACCGTCAAAGGCATCAGACCCTATCTCATCGACTTGCTTCATCATTCACAAGATATTGAAAGTATCATCGATGTAAGTAAACAGTTGCCACACGTCATTTAATAACGCAAAAATTATACACAGGTTTATAGAATTTTTGGTTTTCAATGTCCAGACACAGTTTTCGCCCCCTTGAAAGTCTCGGAAGTGTGGGCCTAAACCCCTCTAACCCTTATATTTTTTGAAAGCTAAGGGAAGTCCTAGATTTAATTTAATATTTTCGTAGGGGTCAAATCCAATTTGGGACCTCTCATGCCAATACAATTTTTCGAGAGAGAGAAAAATGTATTGGAAACGGGCCCGAAAATATTGAATACCAGAAGTTCCATAAACATGCGTATTTTAATCGAGAAGACTGAGTGTAATCTAACATTTCTTTTTTACAAGCACATTTCGTAAGCTTGAAATAATGTGCAATATACAATTCAAATGATAAACTGTAAGTTTTAGATATGTCAATAATCTTATGACAACTTATTGATAGAAATGAGAATTAACTTGCCACTTATTTAGTACAATAAGACCAAAGGAATTTATTTCATTGGAATAAACAAACTACAAAGATCCACACAAATTACATTGAATATAATGGAACATAAAAATACATGCTATATGGACTATGTTTCAACGCAAGGCTTCAAAAGTTATGTAAGCCAAATAATATATCTAATTATTATCAAGAGGGTTCAAAATAGATCAATTATTTCTTCACCAAAAGCGGCTTAAATAAGTAATTTTTTTGCCCAATTCAAAAACTTATTTTTAATGGACGGACACACGTTGTAAATACCTGTGCATTTACAGTTTAACTGTTTACGTTGCAAATACGTTGTCTATATAAATATGATAATCGAGATGCACTCGATAAGTGTTATACACTTGTATGCAAATACATTGTAAATTTGAAATAGATAAAGATAACACTTATAATGGACGGAAATACGTTTTAAATGCCTTTACATTTATAGTTTACGTTCTAAATACGCGCGCTGTATATGCATAAATATAAAAATCAAGACACACTTGCACGTCAATAAATATAGATCATATAGTTAATGGACGGATTGTGGCGGACAGAACGCTACATAGTTCAAGTCACGTGATACAATTTGGAATAAAATTTAATCACAAATACAAGCAAAATAGTCGATATACTTCTGTATTTTCAAGATTTTGATTTAAAAACAATCTGGGGCGGGGAACATCAACAGGCCATTAAATATAACGGTACCATAACCTAACGGTGGTCGAATAAACGGGCCGTGAATTCTCATGAGCTCGAAGTCACCGTTTTCTCGACGTTATGACACCGTTCCGTTCGCAAATTGTAAACCCAAAATCTCCAAGTTATTTCTTTACAATTCATCGAACAAAAGATTGAGGTATATTTATGATAAAATTATTATAAATTCACCAATAATCCCATATGCTTCGCTCAAATAGTAGGCATAATACGACAAAAGTCAGTTGAAAGATAGTAAAAGATCACTTTGTTTGGCCTTGTGGTGCTGCATCCGGAATGTTCAATGAATTTTTTGGTGTTAAAGTGGACCCTACGTTACATCCCAAATGAATTTGGCCGAATAGGGAGTTTTTTGCATGGAAATAATATCGAACATAATATATATAATCTTTGCGTTATGGAACAAATTGCATAAACTTCAATATGATGGGGTGGGCGGGTACTTTTTTAGGCCAAAAACAGAATTTAGTAGCAAAATGGCAAAAATTGGGTGGGTGGTAAAAAGTTTTGATAAAATAAGTTTTTAAAGAAATAATTTGAACCAGGTGGAAATTTTTATCAAAATTTTGCCCAAAAACTCTAAGCGGCAAAACTTTTTTTTTTCAAACGCCAGCGAAAGCGGCGTTGTTAAAAATTCGGAGAGAAAAAATTTGCGAAATGCAAAATAAATTTCAAAAAGGAGTGGGGTGTGATTAAAACGTTTTTTTTAGAACGTTTCAATGCAATTTTTGGGTTGTAAATGAAATTATTTTTCCCATGACTTCTGCGGGAAAAAAGGCATTTTCATCGAACTAACAACTCCAAACATTCGAATTCTGTCGCGCATAAAAAAAAGTGTTTTTGGCAAAATCCTCACTATAAATATACCTATGATCCTTTTTAAACTAGAAATATCGTCAAGAAATACCTTAACGGAGACCTAAATGTGCCCCCTACCAACTTTAGGAAAACGGTCTAATTTTGACGTACCGTTACACTAACATTTTGTCGAGCTCATGGGTTGACGTTAGTTTAACGGTCCGTTAAAGTTACGGAATGTTCTTGCACTCCACATTTTGAGAAAACGTTGACGTTAGTCTTAACGGACCTTCATGCTCCCCGCCCCAGGATATTACTTCACACAATTAAAGCAACCGTCAAAGTCAGGGTTTGGTGACGCTCCTTCACCTTAGAGCGGAGACGATCATTACATAACTAGGTGACGGAGCGTCATCTAATCCTGTGTAAATAGCAGTGATATTCACACTAATAAAGTTAAAAGCGGTTACGCAGAAATTTGCATTCGAAATCACATTGCCCACGTTTTACAATATACAATAAGAGAAAAATTTACTTTGAAAATCCTCGTTATCATTTTGTTTGTATAGGAATGAAATACTGCGGGACGGGAATTTTCGATATATTTATTATTATTTCGCCAAACACATAATTTAAGACTATCGTCATTCACTATATAATGACATGGATATAAAAATGTAAATTCATGGTATAAAAAGTATAGAATTGGGATTTAGGAACATTAAAAGAATTAGCAAATAAAAAGGGTGTAAATTAATTCGATAAGTATCACTATACTATTATATGCTTACCAACTATGCTGGGCAGTTTAAAAATCCAGATAACTAAATAAAAGAGTTTTTGCACGCGATACAAAATATCCAATTTAGGTATTGGTATAGTGTACACTTACAAATATTTCACATTATCCTTCAAAACACTGTATATACTTTGGTTCCATTCCGCGTTCTGCAAAAAATTGTAGATGTTTTGTTTATGTACTATAGGTGTTTTATCAGGACTTTGTTGCTGCATGGACATCTTTATATTAGCACTTCAAGATTTGCTGTGTCACAAACTTAAAAGTTACATCTTCGTAAATGATCGGAGCGATTGAGGTTGGAAAATCTTTAAAATGACCCGATACCTTGCTGTTCTTTTCCTATGTTCGACTGTCTATATCTTCTCAAATAGTGTATGATAATTCAATCTGAATTATAGATGTGATATTTATTCTCTTTCTAGTTTTAGTAGAAGAAGTAAATTAATCGCTGTCAAAATTAAATGTAAAAACATTTCAATATCTTTTTTAAATCCCTGTCATTTTTTTGGTCTTTGATCTTTAAACAAAATGGAAACATCCTGGAAGTGTTACGCTGTTAATTGCTGCAAATTAACTGCGCAAGCCTTGTGTTCTCCTCTTTAAACCCTTTATTCTTCTCTTCAAGCACTTTTTTCTCCCCTTCTAGCCTATCAATGATAGTATCATATTTTCGCTTTAAATCTTTATGGCTAAGACTGTTAATGTCCTCATCTGATGGTGAGAGTACCGTCCGGGATTCAGCGGAATGTTTTCCGATTCCACGTAGTTTATCATTTTCCCCCTCAAGTTGTATAATTCGGCGTTTAAGATCTGCAATTTCTCCTTCTTGTTTCGCATAATTTTCTTTCTGAGTTTCGATATCTTTCTTCAATTCCTTGTTGATTATTTTTTGGTTAGCGGATTCAGTCTTAAGAACTCTAACTTCAGCCACCAATTCAGTAATATCCTCATCACAATAATCGGCATGGCAGCTTTGCTTGGCCATTGTTTAGAGATTGATAAGAATATTGAATACCCAGAATTTCTAAGCTTCACTTTAAGATCTTCAGCTGCATGAATGTTTATAATTCCTCGATGCTTATTTTTTGGGCAGCGGAGTCATCAAACAATTTCTTAATATCTATACTATCAAATCCAACAAAAGTATCCTTTTTATTACTCATTTTTTAAAGATTGATACAAAAATATTGAATGCTAGAGTTTCGTATATTCACGTTGGCTATAGTGGCGCAATAACGTCACGGTAAAAATCCAATATAACTAAATCCAATATTTAATCAGCCTTCGTCATCTATACCGATACTAATGGTAACCTGGTAACGGGTATTGATTTAGTCATCATCAATCAAACATTTCTGGAAGTTTAATTCTAGATAAAAACAATAAATCTCATGCTTTAATACGAAATATTAATGAAAAAAGATTTGGAAATCTATTGCATGGATGTTAGTCATTAAAACAATTTACCCTACATTTTAATACAATTAATGTATTTTTGACTGATGAGTTTTGTTTTATATGAAATAATGTTTCAGTTCCCAAATTCATGAACCTCTATTGCATGTACATGAATAGCTGGCCAAGACACTGACAAACTCAAATATTTAATATATGGCCTTTTTATTTTACACAGATGATTGTTGCCAGCAACAATCCACGGCTATCCCAAGGTAGGATAAAATCAGATTTTGTTCCCCAGCAAAACCCCTTGGATCAATCAGCTTGGATGGGTTATTATGAAGGGTTCAACTAATCATTTCAGGCTAAAAGCAAATTCCTGTCGTCGGCAGTTTTCTAAAAAAATCGATTTTATATTTTTGGAAATTTTATAAGAATGGTCAAGCTTTAAGAGATCACGTGGAAGGCACGGTTGGCTGATTTAGCATCGAAAAACATTTTTGACTGCTTAAAAACAACTGAAACTAATAAAATATACGCCAAAAAAACATTTATTACCGTATGTATTAATCCGCTCATGAATGATTAACATAGTATACACATTTTAAGGGAAATTTTGGTGTGGAACCTTCAGACCCCCGTTTTCGGCCCCCCGCGAAAATCTTGAAAGAGCGGACCTAAACCCCAGCAACCCTTATATTTTCGGATTGCTGGTGAAAAATCTAGGGCCAAGTTTGTACGCCCCGCTTTGGGGGCCAATACAATTTTTAAAAAAAATCTATATTTGCCCAGGGCCCCTAAAATTGGTCAAACCCCATCGAATATGGTACCTTATTATTGTCTTGGACCATGCGGATTAGAAAATATCAGGTTCGACCCTTTTTGGGAGCCTTGAAAAATGTAAAAAAATGTAAAAAATTGCAAATTTGGCCCCAAAGTGAGCCCAAACCTTTCGAAAATACAAACTTGGACCTATAATTTTCACAAGTATTTCGAAAATATAAGGGTTGATTGGGTTTAGGTCCACTCTTCCGAAATTTTCGCGGGGGCCGAAAACGTTCCACACCAGAATTTCCCTTAAAATGTGTATACTATGTAAGTCCTTCATGAGCGGAATAATATATAATAAATGTTTTTGGCGTATAATTTATTAGTTTCAGTTGTTTTTGATCAGTCAAAAATGTTTTTCGATGCTTAATCAGCCAACCTTGGCTTCCACGTGATCTCTTAAAGCTTGACCATACTTATAAAATTTCGAAAAATATAAAATCTGACTTTTTCCTGCCTCCGGATAGTCGTGAATCCCAACGACTCAAACGGAAACAGGAAACGGAAAAAACTCATTACGTATAGGATATAATACAGTAATGGTATATTACGAGATTTACAATACATGGTCACGCAGGATGTTTGATACATAAGGGCATGAAAAGTCCATCACCCGATAAATCAGCAGACTAGACTTGGACTTGCATGGGTTTTTTATATATATCTTGTTATCAATCTTTGGTCCCACTACCTAGGATTCGACAATGGGTTCCTTCATTCGTTCGTTGTCATTTGAAAAAATAGAAAAAGAGAACGATAAGAAATAAGTACGAACAATCTTGTAAATCATCAATACAGAAATTATTTTAATAAAACATAATCAAAATACAGTATAGATATAAAAAAAGCTTTAAAACATAAAAGAGACATATTAAGTAAAATAAATCTAAATAAACTAATAACTATAGTTTAAGCTGAACTTGATTTTAAATCTTTAAGTTCTAGAACATATTTGGCTAAATTTTAATACTTTGGTTTTAGAAAATTTAAATGTTGATAATGTTTAGGTCTTCTGAAGTTTTTTGTGGTGGGTAGGCGAAAACTTAAATTCGAACATTAAAATATGAATTATTGCACGTGTATGCCCGGGCGTGTATGATATGACTACAGAATTGGACGGACAAAGTGGCTAATGCAAAATATGACTGCACCCAGGCAACCGGTTTTGCATATTGGCGGATAGTTGACCCCAGACATCAACTAACATCAACTAACTATATCAATCTGGATATGTCATGAAAAATGTTAATCAGTAGGTTAAGTTTTTGCCCCAGCCACATGGTCTCAAAAGTGGCAAACGTTGCATTTCTACAGTGTCAAAAATATTTTCTTCGACTAAAATATTTTCATCAACATGTACATTTACTTTTTTTTGTAAAATAAGCTGAACATTAAATTTTTTTTAACTCCCATAGATCACATAATCGAATGACCTTTCCAGGAAGGGGAGGGGGAGTCATAGAAAAAATGTGCATACGCCTGGACAGACCACTTAACTCATTTTTTTGCTAATTTTGACCATCCCATTTTGCTTTTAAATTCTTTTTTAAGTGGTGCTTGAAGCTATAATAAGTTTTGTTATTTAAAATACCTTTCGTGAATAATAGCCTTAAAATGCTGAAAAATAAAGGAGGAAAAAATTTGCAAACAGATGGGAAGATGTTGTTTTTTGGCCCGAAAATATGTCATTGACCCTCCCCACCAAAATGCAAAACCGTTGAGAGTTTTTTCAAATTTTGCCTTCGCCAAAAGTTATATGTACATACAATATATAGATAAAAATTATATACAAAAAAATCAGCAGTAAGATAAAATCAGGAAAAAAATTCATTGACCCTCCCCAACAAAATGCAAAACCTTTGAGAGTTTTTACCCCAGAATGGGGTATTGTCAACGTCTGGGGATGTCGGAAATTTACGTCACAGCTATCTCCTCCGTAACTAATTCACGGAT
>JAUCNG010407249.1:0-10363 GCA_032353305.1 Cephalothrix spiralis
TAGCAGTTCTACATCTGGAACTGATGATAATAGTGTAAAAATAATTGAAGAAGACGATAGCTCTCTGCACTGAACTACAATGTACTACTAATTTTCTGATAACTAATTTCAATTCCATGATTGCAATGCCCTCAAGGATGTCGTGGAAAGCATCGACCACTTTGCTGTCGTATGGGTTGTAATGTTCCAGATAATCGAAGGGCATTTCCTCTTCATCCCTTTCGCTGATATATCTCATGAAGCAAAGTGTCGACAATACAGCGCGACATCATTGTCGTCGCATCCATCTTTGAGGAGATTCTCGATTTTTAAAGCTAAAAAGATAATAAAATTAAAGGACATACACATCTTAAGAGGGAAGAATCTTCTTTCGTTAAAAAAATGCAACTCCTCCTTGGATTCTTTACAAAAGCGACAGGGATGGTTGGCACTGAAGCTCTCGGTCATTCCCAAGTTGGAATGGATGCCAAGGTTATCACATCCATTTCACGGATTCCAGCCATAATTTTTAATCCTTAAAACATCATTTAAAAACCCATACTGCTTAATATATTCCGCTCTGCAGATAGTCATGATGCACTTGATGTTTTTTAATTGACTATTGAATTGAGGTAGTAAGTTCTTACTGTATAATAGAAAAATCCCATTTCTCTCGACCCGAGTGGATTGGCCATTTGGCATTCGTCGAAGAAAATTAACAGGTCGATTGGATTTTTTCTTAACTTCAACTCGTGCCGCGCCACGTTAATTCATCGAGTAGCTCCACCTCCTCAACACCCTCATTGATTACTCTCACAGTTCCTTTGACGGTGACTGTTTTGAACCGTTTTACATCCAGTACACCTATATATCTGCTGGGGTGTTATATGCCTTCGGCGGTTCTCCCTTGACATATATTCCCGTGGGGACTCTCCAATATCAGCGGCATTCGTCATATGAGAAATGTGGTAGTGTATGTCGCGATCAGGGATATTTTCGAAGACTTGATGGCAGACAGAACATGCGTAGCACCCATGCATGTTGTGCTTTAAAGCTTTGTGCCGGTCCAAGGATGGCTCATCCAGCAATCGAGCACCGCACCCGTCACAAGTTGGCATATTCTAGAAAAGAAACAAGACATATTTTGAGTGATAATACGAAATACGAAATACGAATTTATTTCTTTAAATTACATACATAAAAATAAAATAAAAATAAAATGTACATAATAAGGAAGTACCGGCGCATAACTAGAAATAGTCGCTTTTGCGGCGGCAAACTTAAATAAAAATTAAAAAATTTAAGCTTTTATAAATTGTACAACTTCCCCAAATTGTACAACTTCCCCAACACTCATCTTTTCTCATCTCTTCCTTTTCTCGAGCTTTTCTTTCCCTCTCTCTCCTCTCTCTTTTTGAGGTAGCCCTGGCGGCTTTGTACCTTTAACCAGTACTTCTGGCGGCGGTTCATTTTTTTGGGGGTTTCTTCTTTTTAAATGAATTTTGAATTTTTTATTCGTAACGTATTTTCAGAAAAAGCATGCAACGTAAGCTTGTACAATTAGAATCGGATTTTAGAGAACAACTTTTCATGTGTACCCCGCAAATTCCTTATCTCGGTAGAGCACCCTGTCAATAAATGTAATTATAAGATTACATAATTTTTTATTTAAAAGGGCTCAGATGTCAATACAAGGCTCCATACCATCAGCCTTCAAAATTGCAGTTATATCCTCCTCCGCGACGTCTCTACTTATGGCAATGACATGGCCCTTCCGGAATGACCTAGCCCTCTCCCTAAAAGGAACATGACTTCAATGTCCCACTTTCGCTTGGAGGGGTCTATCACCCCATTTGGCGATAAAATTTCCGTGTTGTTACTAATGTCAGGATCATTCTCGATAGCGGCCGTATGACTATTTTTGGAAAGTGAATCTCGAACGTGGGGCTGATCTTTATGCCGAAATTTACGTTCAGTTATATTATCTGTAAGAAGTAAGCAGTTTCTTCAGCAGTAACAATATCTGGATTTTCGAAACGACTAAGCCTTTTCTTATCTCTGCCTGCTGGGCTGCATAAAAATCTTGGAGCTTTTCTTTGTGAGTTAAAGAAATGCAAGCATATAAATGTTTGCAAAAATATAGTTTGCCCAGTGTCTCAGCAGTAAAATATGCTTTCCACATTTCGTTTTCAAACCACTACTCATTAAGATATATTTTCAAATTTTCTTTCCATTTTTTGAGTTACAAAATTTCCAGGCAAAGATCCCTCTCTCATGCTAGGGCACCACCATCTCATTACACTTTTGAAGCCTGTTTAAAATAAACATAAAAAGTACAGCGTCCGACTTTAATTTATCTTGAAAAGCGTTAAGGGCATGGAAATTATACACAAAGACAAGTTGATGGTAAACCAAAATGTGACACAGCATTAAGGACGTGATCAGCTTTATCATGTGCAATAACTGGAAGAAATGTTTTATTTTGATATGAGCTTTCCCAGCCGTTGTTGTCATTAAATAAAAAAGTGATTTTTGATGAGTGCAATTTTCTGAGCATGAAATATTGACTAACAATATCTCAAATTGTAACAATAGTGACACTTTAATTTCATTGGCTAAAACCCAGTATTGTCATTATCACAAAATGAATATAGTATATAGTCTTGGAGCAAGCAGACATATAATTATGATTGACATCTGAGCCCATTACATCTCTAGCATATTTCAGCATACTAAAAAGTTTTTCTTCGTATGTTATCCATGACAGACACCCAGAACATGGCTGTTTTCCCTAAATGACCTTTGCGGACTTCATCCATTTATTCTAAGTATGCATCAATTGCATGAGTCGTAGAATCATCTTGCAGGCCAATGTCCACATAAAACAATTGTATAATCCTTCCCAATAGTAGAATTTCCACGCTGGAACAAATAAAACTTGATAAATATTATTTTGTAAGATATTTTCCGTTGCTCTCCAATCAGATTTTACATTTATTTCTTCTAAATGTCGAGTGTGAATATCTAAAGTATGCTCATCGAGAGTCTTAAACCTATACCTGACTTTTTGAATATTTCCAGACATACTCATAATTTCCAGCTTTTAAAAGTCGTTCATATTCACCCCACTTTGTATTGTTGATAGTCATTGGTAGACAAGTCTTCAGGAATACATATATTTGTGGTGGATGCTGCAGAAAAACATCGGAATTCAAACATAGCCAGGTTCATATACAGGCGCAACCTTTCTGAATAACCCTTGCTTATGACCTTGCACTCCTGCTCAGTAGACCCGTTAGGACATAAATGTGGTCTCCATTCGCATCCATAAGGTGTGGTCTTGCTGTAGCAGCTATAAATTCGATTGAAGCGTTTACTCTTGGTCCACCTCATTTGAATATTCCAGTTCCATTTTTCAGCTGACAAAATACAGGCATTAAATTTTGGGATAATTTGACGGTTTATAAATTCTGTTAATATTTTAATTAATATATTATTTTCAACCTCCACGTTTTATATTAGATCCAGGAATAGTTGACATTTGTTTTTGACATCGACTTTGCCCACCACTTAAAATAAATCTAATTATTTCTTCATTCGATGGAAGAACGTCAACAAATGTGCGGTTTGTCTTTTTTATCGAACTTTGTCTTAAAGGTTCCCATTAATACTTTGGTTGTGTTCAAACTGTGCTTAACTATTGAGCTAGCGGCTAAGACGCAATGTTTTGGCCGTATTTCGATTCGCTGTTCATACTTGACATAGCGTGCATGCATTGTGGCGGCTACTCTGATAATCAAACTCTTGCTCAAGAGACCTGGAAATAGAAATATGTGATTATAATCATTTTCCTGTTTTTTCCATAAAATTTCAAGGTCGACAGTTTTTTCTTCTGGTCGACAATATATTGACTTTTGGTACCAGGCATCTGGTCAAGACTTTTTCAGAATATGCAGGAAAGAGCAATTCACGCAATTCTGTGATCAGGTATTCCATTTCAATTTCATAATTCTTATTTGATTTGATCTGATATTGAAATATCTTAAAAGAAAGAATTAGTAACTTTTACTCGGAATTAAGACAAGTTGAAAACCCTGATTTCTTGAGATTTTGAGGCTTCTATTTTTAGATCATCAAACACGTGACCTATGATAAGTTCTCTGATATGATTTCGGCATCCTGACCACAAGAGATTGCTGGAGAGATTATACACGCACCTGTGACATGGCCGGTATAATCGCGGTATTGCTTGCAGTTGTATCGGAACACCTTGTTTATGATATTCGCAAGACAATCCCAAGATTTAACAATTTCTGTCAAGCGAGACGATCAGTTCCAGTGTTATAACTTGGCGTTCCTAGTAACTTGACACCTTGGGAATTAATCAATTCTTCTGACCTGGAGATTCTTCTGGAAGAGAACTATTGCTAAAATACTTGAAAAGCAGCATATTGTATGTCATTTTACACTACAACTACAAAATTACACAAGGATAACATTAAATGTTATTTTAAAATATCAATCACGCAATTCCGGTATGAATATTTTCGTTATTTTCAAACATGATTTGATTTCTTAGATAAAAATGGCATCACGAAAAAATTAATAACTCTGTAAATAGTTGTCAGGCTTGGCTGATAAGCACTTCCATCTAAACTTTTAAAGATTTGGCGTGCACTTAGGTTATCCAAAACTTATTGACCACAAATATGTATTCTTAACTCATAAGAAACAGTTTTCCTTAAGTGTTATTCCTTCAAGGTTACAAACAAAATACAGGATAGAACAACAATAAATTAGAATTACGATGATTAAATAACGAACAAAAAGAAGAGTAAAAGCTAATAATATATGTTATAAGAGAGATAGAATGGATACATTGTTTGATAAAACGAACCTAATTTCTTCCTTATCACCCTTGTTATCTCCACCATCCTTGTTCTTCTTCGTTTCCAGAGCCTGATTTTTTGAGAGAAAATTTTTTTGAGAAGATAATGTGGATACAAAATGGCAGTGCATCTATAGATATTGCATGGTTACTAAAAATTAATATGTAGCCAGTCTATGGGTCACGTTTAATATAATGTTCTCAAGAAAAATATATAGATATATTCTGGAAATTTAATTATTTCCCTCACTCTTTTCCCAATGTTTTGTCTTGTCCCGAGAAAGAGTTTACATCTTCGGTGGATGTTTTACGTGAAAGCCTTTCTTTTGCTTTCTTGATTATCTTAGTAGGCCAATCCATGTTTTTCGTTGATTATGTTCTTGGATTTTTGTTTTGATTATGATCATGCATCAAGATTGCTTCCAAAATATAAAATGTTAAAAAAAACGTACATTGTACATTTAACACACAAATTATAAAACAACGTTGATAGAAGTAAACAAGAAACATTTATTTTTCGGTGAAACATAAAGTAACGTCAGATTTTTAATGCCAAAAACATGATTTTTCATATGCTAGAAAGTTGTGCAAACTGCAAATGCTTCAGAAATCAATTATAGAAATAGAGTGGGCATTATCAACAAAATCGTTTACTTTAAAAAATGTAATTATCATGTATGTAATGTAATGTAATGTGAATTTTTTTGAATTCGATTTAAAAAACAAGGCCACTAGGGACTTTTATCACCGAATAAAATAACGCTTAACAGCTATTTAACACATGATGCAAAAAATTGTAAACAAACTTCTTACCAAAATTATAAACATTTTGCTATTTTAAAATTTGTCAAACATTTTAAAACGTGAAATAAAAAAGTTAAGTCATACCTTATATTGTCACTTTCGGGTGCACGGTTGTAACCTTAGGTCTCAATTGATCTACTTTAAACATCCCCTCGTACTGTAACGGTTGAAATAAACTGAGATTGCTATGAAAGCATTACACATTAATAGAGGATACAATAAAACAATTGCATTACACATTGATACAGGATACAATAAAACAACAGGATACAATAAAACAATACATGTAATATTAATTGCAATGTTGCTTATATAATTTTATGATAATCAACAACAAAAATATGCACCAGTATTTATTCTTCTTTTCTCTTTTTTTAAAATAGCAATACAAGATTAAGAAGAGTTCAGAGTCTACTAAATGGTACTAATGACACTGATGGTATTTTATGCATCTGTGGTAAGTTAAGTTTTACTGCATTTTAAAAATCTAGTAAAATACTGTAGGTGATGGTTTAAAGTAGTGTTTTCTAATGTAAAATAGAGTGTTTGAATATCGCTACCTCTCGATTTATTATGATATTGTGCTTCGGGAGAATCAATTTAGCTCCTTTGTTTATGAACGGATCTAGGTGCGCCTAATAATTTTATTCGGAAGAAGACTTCTCTCTAGTTTTCTAACACTCGCAGCCACAAGAAATATTTACCGGTAGTTAAACAATGTATAATTCTGAAAGTTGTGTTTTAAAATTTTAAATACAGTGTATAATATGTTCAATGTAGAGTCATGTAGTTCTACTGATAATATATTCAAATTGAATTTAAAAAACTCCCAAGTTATTTAATTTACTATTTATAGGATTTATCAAAATGTTAAACCTGAATTCCTGAAATTGGTCAAAAATATAGAATAATCTCGATCCAGTACTACGTACCGTTTATAAGATTAAAACATATGGTTTTTGTTTTATTTAACATAAATTTCTCTTTTTTTAGGCATTGACAGCAAATATAGTGATGGATCTGTAGCATTTGTAAATTACTTACTCTGTGGCTTTTTCGAGAACAGACAGAAAGATATTCTTAAGTAAGTACATGTAGTAGATATCATTGATAGAATGGTCGGAATTTTTTCAGAAATTCTTTGATTTCATACTTGCTAATAAATGGGGTTAGGCCTGGCACTTCAGTTCACAATTTTTTATATATTAAAATCAACTATGGGAAGTTCAAAAGTAAAGATGACATGAGTTGAATTCACACTTTCATGAACGATTACAGGTGAAATGTCAACAATATCCTGCTTATTATCACTTTATGTTGTGCTCAGTCCGTTTCAATACTATTTTTTGAGTTTAAATGGTTAGATGCACGATGACGACGCTTCACTCCATGATTAGGGATTTTCTTCTATAAGAGACATTATTGGCAGGTAATTGAAATTAATTCTGTTAGTATACATTCTCAATTTCTGGTATACGGTTCACCTTATTAAATATATTCAACGTTTTAAGGCAATGGATTATACACTGTTCTCTAAAATCTTATTCTTAGATAATCGAGTAACTATCTTTTCTTTCTTAATGTTTACTTTTTCTATTCTAGGACTGGTTATGATGAAGAAATCATTGATGGTAAGTTAATGTATTTTGAATTTGAATAAATGTAGAATAGCCATAATGGTGGGCGGGGTAGAGGTGTCATGGAAATTTTGCTCGTACACATGGAGAATCCCAAAGATGAAAATTATTTCCCCCCGCTATTTTAAATATTGAGGTTAGGGACCAATTTGAATATTCTAATCACATAAAAATTCAATTTTTAACTTTTTGGGATGTCTGGTTGGATATAATGGATAACTTTCACATCTTGAGGCCTCTAAAGTTCTCATAAAATTTTAGGATTCTTCTTCCTATACTGAAATCTCATTTAAAAATATGAACATATCTTAAAAAATCACTGAACATCCTATTTTCATAAAATTTTATGATAATAGTGTAAAGAGAAGAAAAAATAACAATATTTCTTTCTACTAGCTTGGCTTGGCTCAAGATTTTATTATTTAAGGTATGTTCGTGCGATGGCGCGTGCAAAGATTGAAATCTTTTTATGATTAGAGTCTCTTAATGAATTATTGGATTTAATATACATGTTATCAAAAAAAGAGTTCAAGTTTGTAGGAATGATAGTCAACTATCCGAGGGTATCGAGGTGTTGAGAAAAATGAACTCATTTGAACTGTGAAAAATATAGTTAATGAAATGTTTTTATATTATTTTCCTTGAATTTTTTAGAAAATCTGCACACATTATCATAAAGTCTCTTTATAAATAATGGAAAATTTTTCTTAAAATAAAAAAAATGCTATCTTCATATTTGTTCCAAAACTAATTTTCACATATCTAAATTTCAGATCTTATGGTCCTTGTTAAAGCAGATTCCGTCCATGTGTATTGTAACCCAGTCAACTATCTATTTTTGCTGCCATATATTGCCTGTTGGAGAAATCTTCGACTTCATTGTCTATCAGAGAAAAAGGTTAGATAAAAACACCTATAGATCATCTAGGCGTCCACTTAACTGGAAATAGGAAAAAAATTGATTAAAATTAAAAGTTTTAGTGAAGTCCGGTGAAAGTCAATGAAAAATATTTTTGAGATTAGTATGACAAATTATTTTACATAACTCACAAAAGGCTTGTGGAGACAAATCATGAATAAGAAGCATCCATTTTTTAGGGTCATGGAAAAATTTCCAATGATCAGGAAATTCAGGTGAAAGAATGGGCACCCTATTAAAAAAAGCAAAATTCATAAAAGGACATGAATGATTAAGTTTCAAAATTAACCTGTAAAAATAAAGAGATAAAATCTAATAAATATTGCTCACTTTGCTCGGCACAATATCAATTGAGTTTTTCACGTGCACGATGACAACTTCTTTAATTTCAAAATATATTAATGAATATATTTTTCACTTCTAGTATCAAGATGAGGAAGTTGCCGAAGAATTTAAGATCAGAAGTTTTGTCCGTATGGTAGAAGACTGCAACAAAATTGGAATTCCTTATAGCAACTCTGGTAAGGCTTTCCATTACTGGCTTTAAGGTGTCCACCGCACCGCGTAAAATCTTTCAAAAGAAGTCAATGGGAGGGCACTTTTACCATTTTCTAACGTTTTTCGGCCTACAATGGGCGACTTTTGGGCGTAAATACCGATTTGATGCTTGGTCAGTTACTTCACTGCAGTTATAGAACGAGCGTCTCGAGAGAAAAAACACAGATTGGGCATTTACCCGTGCGTATATGCCCCACACTTTATTTTTTCTCTCTATGTGCCGAGTCTAGTTTACCACGAAGGGATGAACAGTGGCTGAACGAGCCACATTCTTCTTCTTCTTCTCGATAATATGACGAACATCAACAGGTTGATGAATAATGATATGATAAAAACGCATGCGTCTTCAGTGACAACGTAAAAACTGTGCACCTAGTATCTGATATTTGCCGTGCCTTGAGTGTGCCTCAAACACGGGGCCCTTCCTATCTAAAGTCAAGCGCCCTTCCATTGGGCAACAGAACCGGTCAGGATAAATTTGATGACCGAGGTCGCTCCCTTCCATGTCATTGATTAAACATGCTTTCTAAATGGAACTCTTTATTTTGTTAGTTTTATTGTATGCATTTTTGCTTATAACTAGATACATTTTTTTTCAGTCCATCCACACACATTTGATAAATTTGTTGTTGAAAAATGGCCGATTGTTCAAACCTATGCCTTGGATGAATTTGGAGGGTAAGTGTTCTCTAATTTTATTTGGAATCACTATTTTTTGTATCTTCTAATTACAAACCTTCTTTTAAAGTACACAATTGGATGGAAATATTGGCGAGGGCAAAATTTGTACCATTTTTGGCCCCCCCTCGGTTTTGCATATTGGCAGGTAGTTGACCCCCACAAACTATATATTTCTGGAATGGTCTTGGAAAATGCTGATACCTCGGGGGTTTAGATTTTTGGCCGAAAATGATACAAATTTTGTCCTCGCCATTTTTTACATCCAATTGTGTAATAGTAGAGTAATAACACACTCATTTTCTTTGGGTATTAATGCTATTCGAATGGTGCCTGTTGAACGGTACCCTGCTGGGCAGATTAACCAGATAAACGTCTCGGCTTCGGTTAATTGGCGAATAATTTCAGATAACCGCAGCTAAAATGAAAGTTAAGGTACATAATGCCAATCTAAATCCATAGACAATAATAACCGCGGCCAAAATGAAAGTTAAGATGTTTATACTGCGACTAAAATTAATTACAAAAGCAAAACATACAATTATCGAGTAATTAACGCATGAAAGAGATTTTACAGACTACCAGATTATCCACAGATAATATCGGTCACGTGACTCAAATCCCGACCAATCAGAGGCCGAGTTTCAGCATGATGTTGTATAATCTTTGTTAACTTTTGCGAAAAAACCTTATTCCTTTATTTTGGCCCAGAAGAAGAAAAAAGAGCTAAGATCTAGTTATTTTATCCCGTATTTATTAATTTTAGACCACAAAGGAGCATTGATCCATAAAAGATTTTATAAGTTTTTTATAAACTCTTGTCTCTGATAATACTTTACTCGCTCATACAAGCAAATTTGCTCTTTTTAATAGTAATACTGTAACTGGTGAAAATGTAAT
>JAUCNG010407360.1:0-10355 GCA_032353305.1 Cephalothrix spiralis
ATTTTCTAAATTGGACTTATTGTGGATTTTATGCATCATTATCGCAACACGGATTATTGTGTTCTTCTTCATTAATGCAGAGCAAATGTTTTTAAGCGAGAATTATTTTTGCATTTCACCGGACGATGATGGAGCTACAACTATACAATATGGAATAATAATCCATTCGATACCTTTAGATCATCCCTTTGATCATATTATATTCGAAAACTATTTAATACATCTGATATATTAGGGCCATAATTAGGGGACACTTAATTGCTCAGTTTTTATTTTCAATATAAACTGGTCGTCTTAATTTGGCTAAACGTTTTGTGGAAGGTGTTCTTATAATACTAAAATGATATTTCTATTCAAAATACTAACAAAGATATTGAATGTGAATGTTATTAAACAATCTGCAGGTAATTATTTCCCCTATATAATATCAGAGATTCATTTCAAGAGATCAGGCATACTTTCTGAGAAATATGATACACAATTTCACATGTACGAGCTTGTAGCCAATTTTACATCATACCGGGACCGGAGTGCATAATTAATTATAAATGCGGGTGATTGATCGACGAACGATATCGTCACGCGATAACTTAAAATACATCGAATTGATCACACAAAACAAGAGTAAATTATTTCTGTTATTAGAATGGACGTAGATGTGTGGTAAATATATATTCGCATTCATTTCCCTTGAGTCCACTCTGCTAATAAATGAGTTTTTCGAACTCCATGCATGTCAATCTGATTTTGCATATTCAATGGTAGTATTTAGTTTTAATAAGAATTCGAAAGCACTGGCCTAGCCTTATTGATTGATCTCCCGGAACTGAAATCTTAATACTTTTAGCACGATATACAATGTGTCTCATCTCTTAATAATAAATCTCTGATAAAATTTAATTTAAATTATTTAGGATCTTCTAGTAATTTATATTCGCCCACTCTTTTATCCATCACTCTTTTCCTGAAGGTGATGAGATCATTAAAAAGATTCCTATTGAGTACTTTAGATGCACTGAGAACTCCACCATACATAGCACCAGCGAATCCACAGGACAGGATGTCTTGACCTGAAAAGAGGACAATATAACGACTATTGGTCACTATCGTTTAAAAGTAGACAACAGCAAAGTACCGAAATCACGGTTCTATGTTCGCCGGTATAACTTGATTTTTGTTGACCAAAAATATACTTTGGTATTTCCCGACATCATTTCCTGAAAATTTCGCAATCGCCGATTTGCTCAGTTTTCGATAAATGCGCATGCGCGGGCCAGTTTTAGGACTGCGTTTGTACTAAAAAACAACAGCCGATTCTGTCAAATTGGGGCATATTTCTTTCTGTCCGTAATATATTTATATGACGTAAAATCAGCCGTTACAGAGTTATTAACGAATTAAATACTGTATGTGTGACGCAAGCTGTGTGACGTACACTTATTAGTTGAAAATTTTACGTCCTATAAATGTATTACGAATAGATAGAAACATGCCCCTATTTTACCGGAATCTGCTGTTTTCTTTGCGAATTGCGCAAACCTACCGCGCATGCACATTTCTCGAAAACTGAGCAACCGGCGAATAAAATTTTCAGGATATTATGTCGGGACATCATGGATCAAAAGGGTTTTTCTGGTCAACAAAAATCAAGTTGTACCAGCGAATATAGTAATCAAATCTCATTAACAACCTTTTTAACTAATCAAGCGGAAAGTCTTATTTTAATGAATAAAACTTGAAAATAGCCATAAGCAAACTCTTTGAAAAACTTGATATGAAATTTATTTTATGCATGTATTAAAAAAATGTTTATTGGTATTGTTATCGGCGATACTTGGGACCGATACTGCGGCCTCAAGTATCGATACTTGAGGCCGCACTATATATCGGCGATACCCTGGTAGAAATGCTAACCACTGCATCTTCGCACCTACGGTAACTGGTATTTGGCATCTGATGAACTTAATTTTACTTCAACTTACCAGTTAAGTATAGACCAGGAATTCCAGATTCAGGCCTCAATTTGGCTACGGCATCAGGGGAAAATCTTGAAAGGTTGTGATCTAGCCCATATATTTCTCCCTTCGGAGCACCAATGTAGTAGTTGTTCGACAAGGGAGATCCTACTTCAAAGTATTCAACCTGAAAACCAAAGCATTAGATTTAGACCCGATTTTGTGAAAGTTCTCATAATCATGTTATCATCAATCGTGAGTTCGGCCTAATGTACATGGAAATTATAGACGGGTCGACGCCCGGTACCCCAAACTGGGTAGCAACCGCAAACCAAATTGCTAATAAAAGGCACAGAAATGGTCCCCTGAAGCTCTACTGGCTTCCTATACCTCATATTAATTTAAAACTTTAATATAAAAAAACTTATATTAATTAAAACAAAAATTGTACTAATCAAAAAAACTTTTCTTAATTAAAAAACGTTTTCATTAATCGAAAAACTTAAATTATGCTTTATTTGTTGTATTACCTTAGTATACGAAGGTCAGTAACGCCCTCCAACACTCCCGCCGGAGATTGTTGTCTCGCGATACCTGAGATCTAACATCAGGTAATCAAAGATCAGACTTTTGTAAACCAAAGTATTGTTGTACATTGTATATGCCTTATAGGTGAATTAAACATATTTATTTATTAAATTTGGTATTGACTTCCGTCAACATGATAAATTCTAGAAAAGTATTTACTACTCAAGATATTTTTCCTAAATAATATTATAACTCTGGGTCCTAGATATTCTGAGCGGTTTATAAAGTCAATCAAATTTAAAATTAGAATTCTTCATGCCATCGGCCGACAGATGGCGATATTTCTCATGTTACACGCAATGTCGCAATGTGATCGATTGCGCAGTCTGAGACTTTAGTCTATGGGTGCAACTGTCTTTGATGTTATCCAAAAACGACAACGCCTTTAATCAGAATATTACTATTTACCTTATCACGGAGTTGGGGGTACCAGTTCAACACCTGCTCCCACATGCGTTTGGCAATTGTATTCTTGAGGTAATCATAGTCATCCCCACGGTGCATAACACGTTCATCTTCCCATTGTTTAAACCAATCATAATTAACTAGAGTAACCAATGCGCAAGTACTCTTTCCTGAAAATGACGAGAGAGAAAATATTTATCATGATATGATATTAAAAATAATAGCAAGAATGGATGGATGGAAATAATATGTAGCGTTGTTTGCACTATTTTTGCGATTTTCAAAATATAATTAAAAATAATTCCTCTTTTTGATTTCTTTCGTTTTAAAATAAGCCTAATCGGTATCTTGATTGCGCATGTCTATACAAATGCGGGAGTTAATGAATTGAGGATAAATATTACCGCATGACAATATTACCGCATGACCTATCTAACCAATACAAAATTTAGCAACCGGGGCAGTTATTTGCCTATAACTCAAGAAATATTTTAGCTATCACAAAAATGTCTCGAACCATTTTTTTATCAGAACATGAAGCCGCTAATTAATACTAAAGGCTGTACTCAGAGGGGAGATTATATCGAAGTCCGAAAATTCGCCATATTTTCTAATGAACACAGCCTTTAATATAAAACGTATGCGAAATATGTTATATTATTTAGAATGGTCTAGTTATACTGATTAAAGGGTTCGTTAACTTTTTGCGATAGTTCAGTATTTCTTTAGATATAGACAAAAAACTGCTCGCGTGATAATATGTTGTATTGGTGAGAGTGGCCATGTGCCAATGTTTATCTCTTACTTTATTTTGTGTGATCACGTGACAGACTGGAATTTCGGATCGATACTGGGATACCGATAAGGTTCTCTCTTAAATGTTAAAAACGCATCCAGATCCGACACATATTTCTTATTAATGTCGTCGATATTCTAAGACCCTATTTGCCCAGATTATTTACTCGAAAACATCCTAAACCAAAACCCGAATGCATTCGGGTCGTCTTCGGCGATTTCCAAAAATAGTGTATCCCGAAATATTCCGGTATTATTCAACCGAAGTTATCAAAACAATTAGAAATAAATAATATTAGATTATATAGTTTTTGTCATTTAATTTTATTATGGTTCTATATATATATGCCAATATTTCAATTCGGAAATCGCCGAATACGAGCCGAGCTGAATGCAGTCGAGTTTTAGATGCAGTTTTTTGCATTTAAGAGATGGAGAGTAGATACATATTGTGAATTTTAAATGATTTTTGATTCCGTTAATTCTCGAAAAAGTTATTCATATTCGCGCGCTGTTTTTGAAATCCTGTAATTATAACTCGTCTTTATTCGCTTGCCGAAAAAAGCCGTATTCGCAATTAGATAGGTGGTAAGAATTAAATTTTAATCAATATGGCACCAATACATTGTGTAGTTAGAATTGTACATTATATGCATGCCGCATAACATGGCAGACTTGAAAAACCCGGTGTATGGGTCCGCTACCATCGTAGACTGGCTACTGTCCCAATACGGTATTTTTCAACAAACTAGGACAAGATGCTCATACCTGGGAATCGTTCATTGTAGAGTGGATCTTTGGTAGAAGGGAATGAGGCGAAGATCAATGGAATATCACCATCAATAGCATCAACGGCTGATTTATTATAATACTGCTCAGTAATTTTGTCAATATCGGATCTGTAATATAAATAATATATAGTTATTCCACTAATTATCCATGAATAACGATAACAGTTTTATCCAAAGAAAACGCGTGGAATAACGGTCGGTCAAATCACCTTTTTATGCATTTACAAGACATTTACAGACCGTCGGTATCACATATGTTACAGTTATTTCACGAGTTTTATACCGCGAACCAACCGAATTTCTACCCATTTTCAAGCGATTTATAAACCCAAACATAGCTGACCGCGGTATAAAAATTAGTTTTTCCAATAGGGGAGAAAAAGTGAAAGATTATTCGACATTTTTACATCAAATATATTTTTTGCCCGCCACGCCGCTTGGTTTTTTTAGGGGGGGGGGGAGAGGATTATATCACATATATTTTTTTAAGTTAATAAGAAGTGTTCGTATCATAATATGATTAATTATTATTGTTGGTGTCGATAAAATTGATTTCAAGAGTCTTGAAATTTATTTCTTTAAGATAGGGTCTACTTAAAGATATTTCGTAGAGGTACTGATAAGAAGCCGGACACTACTAAAAAAACAACTTCAATGTCTTGAAGTAGCAGTAACCGTGAGAAATCATCAGGTAACGTTAATATAGCTTGCAAATATTTACTCAGTAAATGCCCAGATATTTTCAGCTTTCAATTTCAATTCCTCTGTAGTTCCTTTCAAGCCAATAAAGACAGACATAGCACCGACACCAGATCTAATTTTCTGCGATTGTAAGAGGCCATAAATCGCTGCAAGATAAAAATACAGTAATAATTTAACATCATCATTATTTTAAAAATGTGAGAACCAAAATCTGGGCTGTTTTTATTTGCCGTCTGCGCTCAGAGGCGTTTTTATGGATGGTAAAATCGGAAAGGATTTACTAAATCATTTCCGATTTCCTCGTTTTGTTTTCGATTTCGAGCAGTATTGGCAACAAAATGGCTGCGTATTTAGTAAATCAGCCAAAAACTATTTTTGAATAAAAACACAACTACGAAATCGATTTTGATTTTACTAACTTGGCTCCTCATTTATTTTTTCCTAATTTCAAAAAATTTCCACTCACATTGGTCAATGCACGTCGCTACCCACAATTATTTATGTTAAATCACTCTGAGAAATTAGGAAAAAATTAATGAGTAGCCAAGTTAGTAAATCAAAATCGATTTCTTAGTTGTATTTTTATTCAAAAATAGTGATCAACCAATTACATGTACATTGATTCATAGGGCCGTGGTGAAATCTAAATAGATTTAAAAACTGGGTAACAATCTGCCACGTCATGTTTCAACTAAATACGTTTTTCTTAGTGGTGGCATATTGAATCACGTGATCCTTCAGCCAAGGTCAAATATATACATGTATATGAATTAAAATAAGGCATTGAGTTAAAATATAAGACAAACGTCCCAAATTTTCAAATATTTGAGCTAGCGTTTGGGCTCAAACTTGTGTCAGGTCACTAGAAGGAAAAGCTAATGAAGCAAAAAGGTTGAATAACATACTGCACCGTATTTTAAAACATATCATTTCAGTAATTCAACATTGTGGGATTTCAAAATTTTGGGTTCTCAACATTTAGAACGGCTAAATACATGTATATACCAATAAATTATGGCGCATTAAAGCATGGTAAATATCCTTAATTACGCATGTTACCAAAAACCATACATTATTTTCATCTTTGACTCTGTTAAAAAGAGTAGTACTTACGTGATTTAACAGCCATTTCTTTGGGCATAAGTTTTTGGAACGTATTTGGGACACCAGCATCTGAGATGATGATTGGAGCAAAAATGTCATGGTCATTACCACCTTTGTGCACTCGAACGCCTTTAAAAAAAGAGCAAATTATTATAATATTTTTCATCATTTATACCGTTATCCGAAAATGTATCTATCACACTGAGAAACTTCCCAGGTAGCTTTAAACAAGTATAGCCTAAGATCTCCTACGGGATCCGCAATCTAAATTTGCTATCTCTGATCTTTAATCGAGGTGCCAGCCAGATACCGCGCACCGTTCCGGAGCAGGGCTCAAGCCTCAAGGAACTTAGACTACTGCTCTGGCAGCGGCCAATAAAAAATTATTTAAATTATTGGTTTACGAACTTTTCAAAAATCTCGTCAGCGGTAAAAGAAATTCTGAAGGATAATTTTAACCTGTTTTTATGATAAAATGCTGAATTGAATGTACGATTGATGTTCGATAATTCCATCGGCGGCAGGAAAATTATTAGATTGATGTCAAGAGTTGGTCGGCGGTGGGAAAAAAAGAAACATTTTATTTTTTTATTTTCATTTTTCTAAAATTTTCGTTGGCGGGCACCGTAAATCAATCAATAAAATTTTATTTTTATTTCAATGAATGATCATCTTTCTAGTGGTACAAAAATTGAATCATATTCAAAGTATTAACCAAGTTATAAGCATTATATTACGCCAGACATGGGTAGTAGAGAATAAGATTAATTGAAACTGCCCTGGAAGCACGATTCCGTAGCTTTATTATAAATACATGTAGGATAATAGATGTACTGACCATGTGCCCTTCCCTTTTCGTTGAAGAGGATTTCAGTGACCTTAGCTCGTACGAGTACTCGTCCTCCGGGTCGTTCTATGCCTGGGATCATGGTGAAAGCAATTTGACTGGCTCCACCGATTGGGTAATAGGTGCCTCTCATGAAATGGTTCACTAATATAGCGTGCATTGTAAAACTGGTTTTAGAAGGCGTCGTACCTAAAATTTGAAAGATATAATATGGTGATATAGGTAATAATGAATCTCTAACAGGGGCGCCGGTACGTTTTAAGGGCGGCGCTGGTGAGAGGGTCTTGTACCTTCAGCCTGATGCTCGGGTTCAGAACTTAAGCGTATTAGTCCACCAGCTAGGTAGGCTCACCAGCTCTGTTCTTTATCCACTAGCATAATGGATAGGAACTAGGCTACTTCCGTTTTAGAGTTTCAAATTTCAGAAGTAAGTCACAAAGTTTTTATCAACTAGAAAAAGATATACTATCTTTGAAACTAGGTCATATTATTTACAATATATAAGTATCCATTAGAATGGATATAATTTTACATGTACATTGCTCACCGTCGCGCTCTTGCCACATAAGGTCGCCAGCCTTTTATTATATATTTAGTTTATAGTCGAATGTTCATTATATAACAATTTACCGTAATCTCCAAAATTATAGCACATCACGGCTTTCAAATCTTCATCAGTAGTTAGCTCATCAACTGTCTGTTGTAAGGTTTTCTTTGAGTATACAAAGTAGTTTGTAAATAAATGAACCAAACCAGTTTTGATAAGAAATTTAGCAGCAAACAACGGTATAGCTTTCAGTATCATACCTCCCATCATGGACTTTCTAACTCCCTACAAAAGTTAAACATTAGAAATTAGACATGCAATGTGCTTTCAAATCTGTCTTAAATTGGTAAAACATAACGAAATTTTTCAGTAAGGGCGAAAGAACACACTTTAGGAAAATGCATGTCCTCCGGCACTAAGTGAACATATGAAATCTTGCCACTCTTGTAAACTATTAAGCACTAGAAAAGCTATTGACTTTAAACTTTAGCAATTTTGCATGTAGTTGCAGAATGATGGTCTTAATACCATGCTAAAGTTTAGCATGGTATTAAGACCATCGTTCTGCTACTACATGCAAAATTTCAAATTATTACCTCATCTATATTTGAAGATACAACCTTCTAAACAGCGGGAAAGATTTAAGGGCCCACCTGATATAACTCGGCACTGAACTCCTATGCCTCCACTGCAATGTTTTGATAGAATTTGTTTTCGGTTCATTTATAAAAACGATAACTACTCGCATAGAGTAAAACTATGTTTTTAGTACTAAATTGAGATAAAAAGAGAGCACATCCTAAAAACTCAGTAAATATGACATTTTACGATTACAGTACACATAGTGACTAATAATATACACAAACTGCACACTTTCCTCCAGGCGTGAAACTCATACTCTGCAACTTGTTCAAGGCAGGGGCCGGGGACAAGACGTTCCTTTGACAGGGGTCAAGATGGCCTAGGGCAGTAAATAACTTACCCTTATAAGTTTGTAGTATTTTTCAATTCCTTTTTGTTCATTTGGAAAACGTTTAATAAGATCAGCTTTCTGTTCTTCCACTCCAGTTCTGATGTTATATCTACGTGGTTCTCTTGGATCACCTAAATACACCTACAAATAGGGAAAGAAAATCCTCCAAATTAAAATCATTATATTAAAATAAGGTTTCCAGGGTTCATGGATACAGTAGGCATTCAGATAACGGGGGGGAATCGGAATGGTACTAAAAGAGAGAGAGAAATTTGAAGTCAAACTTTTTTCATTAATATAAAATTAATATAATCATTCCTTATCAAAATCGCCTTTAATACATTCATAAAGATCTTTTAAAGGGCAAAATCAAAATTATGACTTTGTAAGGCATAACAAAAAAATATAGGGGAAATGGTATTGATAATTGAAATATGGCCCAAAGCTACAGTTTCGGTTTCGTATTCCAACAATACAAATTAAATCAAATTTTAAAAAAATTGTAAAAAATCGAAACCGTATGATTAAAAAATAATCCTTCATACCAGTTGTAAGTAATCATTTTGAGAGCCCAAAAAGTTGAAATGAATATATTGCTTACCGTTTAGATTTCGAGATAATTTGACTTTTTTTAACATTAAAAAAATTTGCGTATACATTTTCGCAGTTATCTGGACAACGATTTGGTAGTTTTTCGTAGTATATCCATCCGACCCCCAAAAAATATTTAAAAAAGTATGATACCTCAGCTATGTATTTCTAGAATATTGAATCTAAATCTCATTTTTTACCAAACTTTAGCCCTTAAATGCCACAGGTAATGAATTTTTAATGCGCTATATTTGAGTTGGCCACTAAAAAAGCAGTCTCATATTGAAATATATTTCTCATTATTAAGGATTATGTTACTATTACTTCATGTATCATTTAAAAATGTAGAAACTTTATACAATACTATTTCCTCTGTTTTACAAAATCATCGAACTTTTGATTCGAATTTGAATCAGCTTTCGGAATTTTTTTCCCTCGTTTTATCTCGCACTCTCGTCCTCTGGAGCTCGTATAGCTCCATTGAGAAATTGGGATGCATCGAAACAATCCTTGGTGACAAGGTGATCTCCTTTATTATGGTCGAATGCAAATCAATGTGTCCGAGAACAAAATGGTTCAATGACAGCTTTTGAAACTAAATTTCTATGTCTGTAATAATAATCATGTGCAAGACTTATTACCGGTATTTGAAAGTAGAGAGAAAAATAATAAATATGTACAATACCTTATCAAAAACATCCTCTAACTGTTTAAATTTTAGCTGATTGCCTGTAAGTTGCTTGAGGAGAATGTCTGTCATGGTATTTGCAGCTGTTTCTCCAACATAATGAATTCCTAGAAAAATAAGATTTAAGTTCTGAAAACTTATCTTCTTTTCTAAAAACCTATTCAAGTTCTTAAGAACTTATTTAAATTCCTAAAAACTTATTCAAGTTCCTAAAAAACTTCGAATTAACTATAAAATAACTTCAGGAACCTTTCCTTCACATCCTCATTATAATCACATTTTTTCAATTATCGATTCAGGAAATAATGATTTAGATATTATCACCAATCTGCAGGTTTTGTTTATACTCTACATGTTTTGTTTACACCC
>JAUCNG010407471.1:0-10354 GCA_032353305.1 Cephalothrix spiralis
CAAGAACCCTGAACAATCAGGATTACCAAATCCGGGGCGACATTCGCAGACGCCTAAAATAGATATATGAAACAGATTATTTTCAAAAACTATAGCCATGAAGCCTCTGGCGTAATCACGTAAAGCAGTTTTTGGCATGATTATCCAGAATTGAAATACCAAAAAACTTTTTAAAGAGTCGGGAGCATAAATTTAGATTTAATATAAAATGTAAAGGGAGTTTCGGGGTAGAAAAATATTCGTTAACAGAGATCGATTTTATGTTTAGCTGATTAACAAATATTAATGACAGGAAAGCAGGGCGTCTCAAACACTGCCAATACTCATTTTGGCCATCTACATGTACGGTACTAGGCGGGCCAATATCAGCCGATATTGGCCCGGCTTACCCGGGCTAATATCGGCTGATATTGGCCCGCCTAGTACCATCGAACATAGTGCAAAGTCCGACGGAAGCTCCAAAAGTTACATATGAATATGAAATTATCGGAAGTATTTCTGGTGAAATTCTTAAATTCCTTCATATATCTACCATGTATTTTACAAATGGTGTTTTTAGTGAAATGTGATATTTTCATTTCCTATCTACCGTAAAACCTCACGTATAGTACGCACCCCCAAATTGGAGAAAATCATATCCCAGAATTCATTCAAACGGATCACTGAATTCAACCGATTTTTCATAATAAACGCTAACTGGATCATTAAAATCATTACTTGATCATTGTCACGGCTATTAACGTATTTATTAGCGAATTTAAATGAGCTGAAGTCAAAATTACATCAATTTATATTAAATTTTATTTTTCGAACTTAAAATTGGTTTCTTAAAGTTTGTAAAAAATTCCTAAAATCCTGTATTCACGTATAGTACGCACCCCAACTTTGGTAAAAAAGTGCGTACTATACGTGAGTTAACGGTAATTGTATGAATAAATTGTACAAATAATTAAGCTCTAAAATTCGGTTATAGATATGTTTACCAGATTTTGAAAACCACGTAATTTAATAACAATATTATTTAGCTATATTGCTTTCGATCCAGCCCTTGAACAAGTTTGGACTTATAAATTTAATCACCCTCCGCTGCGCGTCGGGCGATTAAATATCTCAGTCCAAACCGTTCTCGGGCCTATTCAAAAGCCACATTTATAAATAAGCTAGTGTTATTGTATACATAAATGTTTAAACAATTTTCGTGTATTTTTAAGACCGAAGCTTTTTTTATAACGATCTGAAAAAGCAGTAATTTAATTTAATTCACTCACCCTTTACACATTTGCCCTGGAAACTGCAACTTCTCGGGCAGGATGCTGCTTGGATGGCTTTTATGGCGGTTTGCCCCTCTGTAGATTCAGCGAATGAAACATTTTGAGTGCAACTTGATAAACATTCGGTTCGAAGGGTCTCCAAGGCACTGCCAATAAATGTCCCATATCCTGATACCTAAAGGCAAATATTTTCATTAACAGTAACTCAATTTGTAAGAAATTGCAAAAAAAACCAGACCCAGAAAATTACAGAAAACCTGACCAGACACATTCAGACCACGAACCCGGAAACTTCTAATATCGCACGGGTACCCGAGCATTTTTGAGATTACTGATTAACAATATCATCACTGTTTAATGAGTACCGGTTTCACATATTGGCGGGTAATTAACGCTGATGAACTATATATTTCTCGAAAGGCCAATATAAATGCTGATCAATAGGGGTTTATAATTTTAGCCCTACTACCTCGTTCGGGATGCTGGGCCAAAACTTGATACTTTGCTCGGGAACAAAATGTAGCCAGTACAAGAGTATCGTGATAGGATTCTTGCCAAGCCCTACAAAAATCGGTCCTTTGTAGAAAAACCCCCATTTTTAAATTTAATTGAAGTTATGTTACCTTCAAAATGGTGTATGGCTCAATGCAATTGAAATTCTTTTAGAGGTGCTTAGGGGTGGTACAAAATGGTTTTTGAAAATTACCCTTCAAGACAGTACTAAAACAGGAATAACAATTACACTCCGTATTTACATATACGCGTTGTAGCAGGTTGTAGCCTACTATATTTCATTTATATCATCGATCAGTTTTTAATATGAATCAAGTGTATGCGATTTATCATTCTCGAATACATTGCATTATCGATTTTAGATAAAAAAACGTTAAAATAAAACAAATTTAACCATATGCCTATTCACAATATTAATAGCTGTTGCCAAACCATATCAAAACATAATTGGGGAGTAACATTTAATACTATGGATATATTTAGTGCAATAGAAAATGGGGATTTGAATTATGTTCAGAATTTTCTTAGCAAGGATGGGAATGTGAACCTACGTGATAATCATGGAAAATCGCTAATACATTATGCATCTGAACAAGGTAATTTTAAAATGTTTCGATACCTCTTTGAAAAAGGGGCTGATGTCAATCTCATAACTAATGTTGGTGAAACAATATTACATTACGCAGCTCTAGGGGGTAACTTTGAAATAGTGCAATACATTCTTAAGAAAGGAGCTGGTATGAATATAAATAGTAGTAATCGCACATCAGCATTACATTACGCAGCTCAAGAGGTGAAATACCTCGTTGAGGATGGGAATGTGAACCTAAGTGATTTTTTTGGAAAATCGCTAATACATTATGCATCTGAACAAGGTAATTTTGAAATGTTTCGATTCCTCTTTGAAAAAGGGACTTATATCAATCTCATAACTCATTTTAGTGAAACAACATTACATTGCGCAGCTCGAGGGGGTAACCTTGGAATAGTGAAGTACCTTGTTGAGAAAGGCGCTGATGTGAATCTCATAACTAATGATGACGTAACAACATTACATTGCGCAGCTCGAGGGGGTAACCTTAAAATAGTGAAGTACCTCGTTGAGAAAGACGCCGATGTAAATCTCATAACTAATGTTGGTGTAACAATATTACATTACGCAGCACAGGGAGGTAACCTTGAAATAGTGAAATACCTCGTTGAGAAAGGCGCTGATGTGAATCTCATAACTAATGATGACGTAACAACATTACATTGCGCAGCTCGAGGGGGTAACCTTGAAATAGTGAAGTACCTCGTTGAGAAAGACGCCGATGTAAATCTCATGACTAATGTTGGTGTAACAATATTACATTACGCAATAGTGAAATACCTCATCGAGAAAGGCGCTGATGTGAATCTCATTACTAATGATGACGAAACAACATTATATTACGCAGCTCAAGGGGGTAATTTTAAAACAATGCAATACTTCGTTGAGAAAGGCGCTGATGTGAATCTTATAACTAATGTTGGTGTAACAATATTACATGCCGCAGCTCAGGGGGTTACATTGAAATAGTGCAATACCTCCTTGAAAAAGGGGCTGGTATAAATAACTATAGTAATGATGGCAAAACAGTATTACATTACGCAGCTAAAGAGGGTAACCTTACATTAGTGAAATACCTCGTTGAGAAAGGTGCTGATGTGAATCTTATATCTAATGATGACAATACAACATTACATTACGCAGCTCAAGGGGGTAATCTTAAAACAATGCAATACCTCGTTGAGAAAGGCGCTGATGTGAATCTTATAACTAATGATGACGAAACAACATTACATTACGCAGCACAGGGAGGTAACCTTGAAATAGTGAAATACCTCATCGAGAAAGGCGCTGATGTTAATCTAATAACTAAATATGGCGAAACTACATTATATTACCCAGCTACAAATGGTAACCTTGAAATAGCGAAATACCTTGTTGAGAATGCCGCTGATGTTAATCTCATAGATAATGATGGTGAAACAACATTACATTGCGCAGTTAGGCATGGTTATCATGAATTAGTGAAATACCTGGTTGAGAATGGAGCAGATGTGAATATCATAAGTAATAATGGCAAAACAGCATTACATTACGCAGCTCAAGAAGGTAACCTTGAAACTGTGCAGTACTTGGTTGAGAAAAGCGCTGATATGAATCCAATAACTGATGATGGCAAAACAACATTACATTACGCAGTTATACAGGGAAACCTTGAAATAGTAAAGAACCTGGTTGAAAAAGGAGCAGATATGAATTCCATAAATTATTTAGGTGAAACAGCATTACATTACGCAGCTCAAGGGGGTAACCTTGAAACTGTGCAATATCTCGTTGAGAACGGCGCTGATATGAGTCTCATAACTAATGATGGCGAAACAACATTACATAACGCAGTTATACAGGGTAATCTTGAAATAGTGAAATATCTCATTGAGAAAGGGGCTGCAGTGAATCAACGCAACGTATATGGATATACACCTTTATATTACTCGGTAGATTATAATAACGAGGAGATGGTTAAACTTATTTTGTTGAAAAAGGGTAGCATCGATGAAATTGATAGCAAGATTACAAGTAATTTGCTGATAAAATTAACTATTGCAGGAAGGCTAACAATGCTAAGTATACTTTTAGAAACCAAATTACCTTCAATACTTAAAAACCTTTCTGATATATGTTTTGTTAATAGAGACACCAACGATATAAAAGATAGATTTAAAAACGGTTTAACAATTAAAAGAGAAAATATTTCGTTGTGTCGCGAAATGATGCAAGCGGCATACCCGTCAATATCAGTTAAAAAAGTTGATGAAATTATCTGTCAGTTAGACTTAATTAATGAACGGAGTGACGACATTTTCCCTATAATTGATATTTCTAGTGAAGCTGCAGTGAATAGCTTTTACAATAGTTTGATCGTGGATTTTTGTAAAATACAAGATGAAGTACTAGGTAAAGGAGCATTTGGAACAGTCAGATTAGGTCGTTTTCCATATAATATGCGAGAGGATGTAGCAGTTAAATGCATTGAAAACTCCGAACACAATGTTAACATGGGATTGCTTGCCAAAGAGACTGATATTTTAACAAGAATGGATCATCCAAATCTTGTACAATTTTTCGGTCACAAAGTTAGTTTTGATTATGAAAAAAGAAGTGAGACTGTTTATTTAGTAACTGAATTGTGCAAAGGAGATTGTAAAGACTATTTCATAGATAACGGACATACCAATAATTGTAACCCTCCAACTTCTGAGCATTACGAAAGAAGTGTTCAGCAATATCTTAACTTTGCAATTCAACTGTTATCTGGCGTTTCATAATATTCATTCGAAGAAGTGTGTACATAAAGATTTGAAGCTTGCGAATATCCTTATGAGTAAGGACAATGTTATTAAAATAGCTGATTTTGGATTAGCTGACTTTATTGATCATGATGTACAGGAAACCAAATACTTTAAAGGTACTGTTTTGTACTCAGCGCCTGAAGTTTTGTCGAGACCAAGAAGATACTCTACATTATCTGACATGTTCTCCGTAAGCCTTGTTCTATTAGAAATGTACCAAGGTCAACTTTACTATAAAAGCCTTTCGTTAAAGATAAGGTGGACGATTTATATGCAAATGTGAAATCATTGTTTAAGAAAGGAGAAAGGCCAACTTTGCAAGTTAAATCTGAGCACGATGAAGAGACTGTAATAATGCAAGTCATTAAGGCATGCTGGAGCCAAAACCCTGATGAACGATTATCAGCTGACGATGAAAAGAATGAGTTTGAAAGAGTATTAGATGATATCTATCAAAAAAATCCTGATATTGACAAAATCATAGAACACAAAGATACCGGCCTCAGTACTGACGCTATCGTCATGAATCATTTAAGCCAAGCCCTATCAGACTCCAACTGTGTTGTTCCAATATCTGGACTGTTTAAATCGGGTAGTGCTTCAAAGAAGGTTACATCCCTCCCAGTCTTCAAAAGTGAATCAGAAGACGGTGAATGATCAAGCATTTAGAAAAATCATCGTTCAAAGATAATTGCGTAAGTAACACTTTTTATTTATCCTTTAAACATGGTTCGTACGACTTCAGTATTTCCTGAAAAATCTAAATTTCGCTTCCAGGCCGGATATTGAAAATTCCTAATCTTTAGAAGGAAAGCGGAAAATGCCGAAGCGTTCCAAAACTGATACATTTATACGCGTAGCGTGGCCTAACTGAGGTTCACTTTTCAGAAAATATTAAAACACATGTCTTACAAAACATTCAATTTCACGTGAATTTTTTAATGGAATCGACTCGGTTTTTTTAGAGTAAAGAAAAAAGGGAATATATTGTTAAATTTATTTAAAGATTGTCATATAGTTAATTGACTTCAACAAACTATTTTAACAGGCAAACTATTAATATAGATATATATATATATATATTGTCTCTCATTACAGCATAGTTAAATGCTAAGTGACCTATAGGCCTGCTAAAGGCTAGTAGCATTTGTTTTATACATGTATTATTTGTTATAATTTTTGTGTGTTAGAGGCACTATAATAAACAATTTATATATATTGCTTTTAGTGAAGTATGGCCTAGGAGCGGTATGATTAAGATGGCTTAAAATCATTGCATATTCTTTTTAAAATTTACTGATATTATCCAATGACCTTCCGCGCCAGGTATAAATAGATAATTCACAAAAGTACTAAAATACCTTGATGTCTTCTATGCAAGTGTCCATATCTCCTTGTCGGTCAACTCCTGGTACATTCAAACAAGCTTGTGCAATTGAGTTTGCATTGAAATATCGCTCGCATAGATATTTAGCTTTATATGCTGACCAACCATATTTCCATTCAAAGGTCTAAAAAATAAAAGAAATTGAACATTGTAAAGACTATATCAAATCCATTTAGTCAGAATAATACAGCATATTGTCTAGAAAAAAGGACTTTATAGTAATTCCTATACAGGGTGTCCCAATATTATGGAACACAGCCAGATGACGTCATAATGTGACTTAATTATAAATCTACTATAACGATGCTAGTGATGACTAGAAAAAACATTTTGTTCTCTTTCAAATAAAATAAATTTGGTGCAAATCTAGCTAACAACAACACTGAGCTACATCAATTTCCCCAAAGAATCAAAAAGTTCAACTTCCCCAGTAGGAGGTAAATCCCACTATAAATGAACGTCCTGTCTCGGGAGAGAAAAAATGTTTGTGAATTTTTTATGACATTTTAATTTTTCTAAATACTATTCACAATAAAGTTTATCAAAAACTGACATGCACTGAAAATATTCCAGATTAATTTAAGAGTGATTGAAAATAGCATTATTATGGGTTTAGGGTGGGAAAAAAGAGAACAGAGGTTTTTCGGGGGAATCGTCGTACTCCCTTATGAACCGATCTGCACCAAATCTGTTTTATTCGTTAGTATAAACCACTGGCTCTCAAAGGCGTATTTTTTGCAAGTATCAACATAATCATAATTAAGTCACAATATGACGTCATCAGGCTGTTTTCCATAATATTGGGACACACTGTATTACATTGAAATAGAGAGAGAGAAATAGGACGAGTGGTACCCTATATATGCTTCAAAGGATGCGAGATATGCTTTGAGGAAAGCGTAATTAAATATTCCATACATATTTGAACTTTTGCTGCTTCCTTTCGATTTAGAATGAACGCTCGGTAGAATTGTTATCAACGATAAATCAACGATAAATCCTTTAGCAAAAAAAGGAGGAACCGAAAATTGTGTCGTTACTGATACCAGAGGCCAAAGCCTTAGATCTCCTTTAATAGCTGAGGCGAGGGAATGTTAAGGGTCATAATCGTGACTTTTAAAGGGGGAATTGCCATCAAGGCACCGAACACAATTAAGATAAGATAGGAAAAAAAAGTTATGTATAAGGACAAAGAAAATATTAAAAAGTTATTATTTTGCACGCCTTCTTACACAGACAATATTCAATGATGAAATTGAGCCGAGCAAAGCGAGGCGAGGGAATTTGATTGGGTAAATACTGTAGCTTCTATTTCCATTCTTAATAACTTTTTTTGTAAAAAGTAGGAATACCAATGAATACAATGTAGTAGGAAAAGTAGGAGGAATTTTCAAAAAGTAGGAAAAGTATGAGGAATTATCAAACAGTAGGACCTGTACTATCGATATCTGCGAGCAGCAAAGACGAAGTAAAACTTAAATCTCGCGATCTATTCATCCTTTAATAGCAAACGATTTCAAATAATATATTAAGGCCAGTAACTTACGCTGGGAGGAACATAAGACGTGTTGATGATGTAATTAATTGAATCCATATTGTCAATATGTTTTCCGTATTCGAATGCTGCTTTTGATTCTTCCAACAGAGTGTCGGTGATGTCCGTTACATTTTCATCTATAGGACAAATAAGAAAGGGAAATGTCAAATACAAATATTACATGTTTCCGAACAAATGCACGAGAGTATTTTTGAGTACAGTCAGAAATGTTTTTTTCGGAATTTTTTGGAACAAATGCAACGGAACCCTGTAGAAAGACATGAAATTAAATTGACATGTAAGATGAAAATGATTTTTTCTAATGTAATAGAAATATTTTCTTGATACTAAACACTGCACAATGTACAATGTACATGTACATGTATGTTTTCCGGGCTCAACATCTCAAGAATGTCAAAAATTATCACTCCTTTTAACCCTATTCCTGAATATCTATTATAACTTGAATCTGAAGGGGATGATTCGCCAGCATAGGATATATAGCAGTAAACATATACATGTAGTTTAAAAAATTGTCAAAAGCCCAGGTTCTGTGGCCTCAGGAGCCTATTTTTGGGAGAAAATCGGATAAGTTTTTGGTTTTAAAGTAAAGACTAGTTTACATGTATAATTAACTTTTTATATTAATGTACGACACTATATATATTTAGGCATCATAAGGACTTTTTTTATTACTTGGTTTACGGACACCGCCGGTGAAAATTTCCGAAAAATGTAAGTAATAAAAAAAAAATATTTTTACCGCCGGCGACGGACATGGCTTCCTTACCCCAATGCAGATCCTTCAAAATAATTTGACCATGAGACGCACAATGGCTTGTACCATTTACTGGGCAAATACAGTAATTTTGATACGTATCCTGATCGTCCTTTGGAACTCCTTTAAAAATGGACTTATCAGAATCAACTCTGAAATGATGGAGAAACATACCAAAAAGGTGAACAAGAATTACATGTATAAAATAGAAGTTTCACAAAATGCTATAATATCATTTATTAACAGTAGATTACAACATACAACATATCATAGAACAATGAGATTTTCTTTTTTAGAAACAGATTAACGTTACCTCCCCTACAGGAATAATACCTGCAGTGAAAATAAAAATAAAAAATGCAGTGGATTTTGAGATCTGCAAATGCACTTTGCACATGCGCGAATCGAAAAAGTAACTTATTTTCTTGGCAAGTATTGGTTTTAGGCTATAAATGAATTACTAACAGTTTTTAAATTTGCGCATGCGCAGAGTGAAATATGAGCAACGCATGCGCAATCTCAAAATCCACTGAATTTTTATTTTCACTGCAGGTATTCAACCTTTAGGTGATGTAACGATCACGCTGGGGGATTTCGTGTCCGTCCAACTTTTTGACAGATTGCCTTATGTGTCCTGCTTTTGGACAAATTGGTGAATTTGCTAAAATAGAAAAGAGGGGATCAAGGAAAATTTCCAATGTAAAGGCTGAATGTTTTTTCAAAATGATGTTCCTTACCCAACCTTCCTCTAAATTTGGAATTCATCTCTTTTTTGCAAATTATTTTCTCCTCTTTGCAAGTTTTGCCACTTGCACTTTTTGCAAATTTATTCTACGATGCAAATATTTTCGGGACTTTTTCAAAAATTTAAATAATTTTCTGCGGTTAAACAGAACTTTCAGAAAAATTAATTTTAATTTATTTTTTCGACCTGTACTAAAAAGTCAAAGATTTAACAGGGTTCAATTTTATCCACCGCGCGCTAATGTTTTTCCTTGACCACCAATCCCATTTTTGCAACTAAAAATTTAGTCTAAAACTAAAACATTTTTTTATCGACCATTATGTTGTTATACGTAAAAATAGGTGTCGACACTCGACATTAACATGAGACAGGATTCAATTAATATTCATGCTTTAAAATTGATTTGGGGTACAATAACAACGGAAAAAATGGCACTTTGACATTTTTATATCTACCCACCGCAGCCTTTATACTGTGTGTCCCAATATTATGTAAAACAGCCAGATGACGTCATATTGTGAATATTTTAATAATTGCAAAAAATATCTATTTGAGAATCCCAAATAAAAAAAGATTTGGTGCAGATCAGTCACCAATCACTCTAAAAGTAATCTGGTATATTTTCAGTGCATAAAAAAATTGTAAATTGTAATTGAATAAGAAATTTTAAAAAATACGCCACTGGCGCGACGGAGCTCACTTGGAAATGACTCCTGACGCGGCGTAAATATGAACTTATCTG
>JAUCNG010407582.1:0-10354 GCA_032353305.1 Cephalothrix spiralis
ACCATGACATGTTATCATTCGAGGTTCAACTTCTGTCGTAGATAGATATAAAGGTTTTGTGTTATCCAAGTCTAGTAGTGACAGAAGTCTTTTCCTTAAGTCCTTAACATATAAACCGTTCGTGCTATCTTTTTTTACTTTCAACGCTTGAAGTCCTCTAATGATATCACATTTTTTCATTCTCATTATGTTTGCTCGTAAGGTACCCTTAACATCAATAATTCGAATGTTTTTTGTTTCCGGGGTGTTAATCGAGATAAACAGTAATTCATATTTAACCCAACATGTTAGGTCAACCGCGCCATTCAGTTTTGAAATAACTGAACTTATATCAGCAGGGTAATGTAAACGAATCTTTACCAGCTCAGTAGTGTTCTTGTCTTTATCATTGTTCAGTACAAAAAGATTTCCATTTTTGTCAGACGTGATGGCTACTGGGTGCTTCAACCTTCCAGGTTTATTGCTTTCGTGGAATCTGTAAGTTTCAGGGACTATCGTACATACAACTCCTTTAGCTTCTTTGATAGCATTTTGAACATTTGGAGAACTGAGTTTCAATAGAGGATCTACAGCCTGTCTATCCTTATTCCTGCAAGATTCAACATCTAACAATTGCGTAAGCTTTTCCCTAACCCTTGGAGTAGCTCTGTCACGCAAAGTTCTTAATAAAACTAAATTTGTCCTAAGACCATCAGATAAGATATGCCAATTGGCCCAACCACACTTGAGTGTTTTCACAACATGGACTGCGTCAGGTATCCCGATAGTTTCCAAAAGATGGCTCGCTGTTCCTTTTAATCGGGCTTCATTAATAGTTTCGATAGCTTTACGATTATTAGCCTCGCTATCTAACGAAACGATAAACACCGCTATTTTTTGACACTGTTCATTCAAATTTAGGCATTTATCACAGCTGCGTAAGGCAGGGCTAATGTGTTTATGTCCAATTTGTTTACAATCGTTGCATACCTTCGAATTTTTCAAGCACTCTGCGCAGTGAGAGCAACACTTGATGTCAGCTGCTGAAAGGATCAAATGTTGTGACTGTTGTGCGATTAAGCATCGCGAACACACTTGAATACATTTTACTGCATCACTTAAAAGGGTAAACACCTTTTCTCCAGATAAACCCTTTGGAAGATACTGAAGTCCAATAGGGAGAGAAACTCGGTTGTCAAGCGAAGTAAGGTAAGTCACATTCACTTCGGTAGCCAAATGTTTTTTAAGAAATTCACTGTCTAAGACGGGATTTTCTTTTATGTAATCCAAATCAATTTCGAGGTCATATGTTCCCACAACACGTTTCAAATTCTTGTCAAATTGTAACCCAGGTTTCAATGGTGAGCCATCCGCTGCAAGTGTTACTGGAATGACCTTGACGTCCTTAGTATTAATCAAATACGAATCACTATCTATCGAATGAGAACAGAATACATGCATAGCCTGTAGATTCTGTTTAATAACCCCATTGTCATAGGTATAACCGCTCCGTTTTAACCTTGTACTCCCTGGTGACGGTGAAACGAGATTGAAATCCTTGAAAGATTTGAAATCGTTCTTACCACCCATAAAACTTTTATGTGAATCGAAAAACCCAGGTCCTCGTATAAAGTTTAGCACACTGTTACCTCCTAAGTGTTTTACAGTTCGGAAAAATTCAATGATATCCTCGCTCCAGGAAAATTGTTTTCCGGGTCCTGCTTTATATAGAGCGAATTCTGTTATGTCTTCTAAATACTTGTATGTGAAACTATCATGAGTTAATAAGCCACGTTCAATGAGTTTCTGAATCTTCAATGTCAATTTATCAGGAGTAACAACATGACTGAAAAATAAAGAAAGTTTCATAAGTTTTTAAATAAATTTTTATGCATATGAAAATATATTGATTTGGCCCATTGTATACATTAATTACCAAAATCCATTTGCCATCATATTACTCTCTATTTCAAAGTTGCAGTAAATCGTAAACAAATTAGAAGAATAGATTCCAAACAGATTATCCAATTATTCTTTATCAACCATACTTGCCGAAGACTTATGTTGTACACAAAAATGTACTTGTATATATGTATTGGATAGGCCAAGTACAAATTGTCCGGATAAAGCGAAGGTTGCTAGAACCGCTTGATTCTGTCTATATTTCAATAAAAAAAATGCCCTTTCAAGTGTACGAATAGTGACTCCCTATTAGGAAAGGTGAAATATCGGCTTATCGAACGGGTCTTGTGTAATCTACTACCCTTTCAAGTGCATGAAAATTGATCCATAATTACATCATATTTTCTCCCCCTGAGGTTTCGGCTAATCGTAAGACTATTTTCCTAACCCTTGAATACATACAAGATCATACAAGGTTGAATTTGTAAATTATTTTTAACCGATTTCTCGACCTTTACACGTATGTCAATCTATTTCAAAAAGTCTGACGCTGTGCTCAAAATATCTGCCGGTGTTACGGTTTTGGACTCGAAAATTTCTCAGCAGTTTTTGGATTTAGGCTATAATTGATTTACCAATATATAGAAACAAGACCGTCACATACAAGAATCAGTTGTTTTTTCGATTTGCGCAATCACAGAGCGAAATCAGAACAGCGCAATCTCAAAATATTTAATTTCCACCGCAGGTAATACCTGGAGGTAATAACCCTAACTTGGCGGATTTCCTAGGCGCTAGGCCTGTCTGACATGTTGACAAAGATTGACATACGTGTTTAGTCTAAATTTTTGAATCCCGACTTATACAGGATTCCTGTGACCACACTGATAATGTTCCAGTCATTGAAAGTCCGCGCAAGAGGTAGAAATTAGTAGGCAAATAACGCGCTTAGAAGAATCCGGTTACTGCATTGTACTCTGTATAACTTAATGCTATTTTATAGCGAATAAAGATTTATTATGATAGTGATGCAGGATGTTCCCCAGCTAGGCAGGGATTTTAAAAATTATGGTGTTAGGTTCCCGGCCGTGGGGAAAAGTCCGATCCTTTCCCCTGGGAAAGAGGATTGAGGAACAAAGCCGCTAACACACCGGCGGGGACTTTCAATGAATGGTGCATAACCGAATATAACAATACTTACATCGGCAAAAATTCAGTAACTTCATCGTCTTCAAATGGATCTTGCTCGGCATCGCTTTCTAAAATATCTTCAGAATCAAATAATCTTTCGATGTCAATATTCATTTCACTTGTATCGTTAATGGTATTAGTAGTGGAATCCCAAATTGAGTTTGTAATACCCCATTCATTAGTATTTTCTCTCATTTCATCACCAATACCTTTAGGTATCTCAGGAGTTGTATTCTCAAAGGTAGGAGAAATATCCACCGTTTGTGTATTATCAAATGAACCGCTAGGCTGAATATCCATAGAACTCCCACCTATATTGTTACATGTATTAGCACAAGAATCCCAAATTGAGTTTGTAATACCCCATTCATTAGTATTTTCTCTTATTTCATCACTAATACCTTTAGATCTCTCAGGAGTTGTTTTCTTAAACGTAGGAGAAATGTCCATCGTTTGTGTATTTTCAATTGAACCACTAGGCTGAATATCCTTAGAACCCTCATCGTTATTGTTACATGTATTAGCACTGTAATCCCAAATTGAGTTTGTTATATCCCATTCAGTCTTTTCATAACTAACTTCCCAATTTGTATTTTTGTCAGAAGTGGCCCACAAGGAATCACTTTCAATCGGATCAACAAAGCACTCATTTGTCAAATGTGGGTCAAAGGATCCTTCAAAATTATCAACTAGTTTATCTGAAGAATTATTGCAAGCATCATTTTCTGCCATATGCCCCATATCACTAAAATACAAAAAAGCTAAATTGTAGAAAAAAATAATACTTCGTTTTAATTCGTATTCTATAAAAATTACAAATAGGCTAAATAAAATCTCGTATAAAACCTTCTAATTTCACATGGCGCTTGTATAAAGCACATTCTATAAAAATTACAAATAGGCTAAATAAAATCTCGTATAAAACCTTCTAATTTCACACGGTGCTTGTATAAAGCACATGCAATTTCTGATTTTTTTAAATACTTTCGATACATATATAAAGAAAAAGTGCCGTTTTCGAGAACTGCTCATGCGTACTTTTGTTTCCTGTAGATTACATAAACATATTTCTATATATGGGTATTACAAATAAAGCAGTTGCGGAATTTATATGAATGTGTTACCATAAGATAGAAATATGACATTAAGTTACAGGAATCTGCAGTTACTTCTTCGATTCACTTCTGGTACTTCGAAGTCAAAAATAACTAAAAATCAAAGATAGCTATTTTCAAAAATAATGCTTTAGGAGCACCGGGCTCAAATATTAATAAACAGTAAATCAATAAAATCATGTAAGCTAATAATCTAGCTATCGCAGTATGATCACTCTTGGAATCGCTATAAGATGGAGCACAGAAAGGTTTACTGTATGTGCACGGAGTTAGCTTGGAAATTTTTGAATTTTTTTTATTGCATTTTAAAATAATTCCTTTATTTAAGAGGATCATTTTCGTGTAAAAATCTCGTGCCTACATGTTGAGGAAGTCCCTAAAAACAGTTTGTTTTCTTCCTATAATATGGCAGGTGGGGTGATTAAAATCACAAAATGTCAATTTTAAGGCACTCGAAAATTCACCAGTTTTGTTGCATTCAAATTTAAATAGCTCTCAGACGGATTATCGGATCATCTAAAAACTTCTCAGGGTTCTTAATTATAAGATTATCTAAGTTTTTCGATACCTTTTTTTATTTTTTGAGAAATAATTAATTTTATGTTGAAGAAAAAAAACATTTATCAAAAAACTTTGATGTCAAATTTCTCAAAAAATAGAAAAGGTATCGAAAAATAAAAAACTTCCATCTTAGATAATCTTATAAGGAAGAAACCTGAGAAGTTTTAAGGTGATCCGATGATCAGTCTGAGAGCTATTTAAATTTGAATGCTAAAAGATCCTAAAAAACTGGTGAATTTCCGAGTGCCTTAAAATTGACATTTTGCGATTTTAATCAACCCACCTGCCATATTATAGGAAGAAAACAAATTCTTTTTTTAAAGACTTCCTCAACATGTAGGCACGATATTTTTACACGAAAATGATCCTCTTAACTAAAGGAATTATTATATGCAATAAAAAAAATACGTCAGTGACGTGACAGCTCACTTGGTATACGGTAGAAAAAATATAAACTTGTTTTTTAAGGGATTTCAATTTTTAGGAAATATATTTTACCAGATAATACTAAATTGACCGTTTTTGACCTTCAATGACCTCTAGTGTCGAAAATATTGACTTTAGCGAAAAACGATTTTCCTATAGGAGTCTTAGAATTTCATAAGGACCAAGTGAGCTAAAAATTCAAAAGTTTTCAACCTAACTCCGTGCACATACATGAAGTTGGCTTTCCAATAGTCTTCAAGGATTTTGAATGAATTAAACAATCAAACAAGACCGAACAAGAAATAGTTATCTAGGTACACAGTGATAGGTTGTAGATAGGTTGTACAAGTACAAATAAAACTGTTAATTATTATAACAAAATAATTGTCAATGATCGATCATCTGAGTGAATCCTGAGGAGATGTATCAGACACAGTTGGTCATTTTTCGTTTGGATCTATTATTATGACATCATCAGACTTTGTTTTCGGGTGACAACTCAAAGTTTTGCCGTACCTGAAGAAATTCTTTATGTTATCTTTATCAGTCTTCTCATTCGTATTAGTATCGTTCTTCAGACCTTTACACTTCTCATAGTGACCTGAAAATAAACAAATGAAAATATTTTCTGAAATGATTTTAAGATTTTTTCTTTTAATGTGTAAACATTTTCAACTCGTATAAACCTAAGATAAAGTCGATCATAGAGACAAGGCGACACCTTACCCAGAGTGTCCTGAGTTTACTTAGGTAGTAGATTTTTGATAAAATTACATTATTTACCACAAGATGGCGCGGCGCTATTATGGAAAATAACTTGGATAAGTGATGGAATTGAAAACATTATTTTATTACATTTGAATTGATATAATGGATTGATGACATGTTTGGAACATTTCTGTATTGAGAATAACATTTGATATTCGGGTGGTCACTACAGAAATTACGTAAATAAGAATATTCCACTGTACTCTGAAAATTAAGAGCTAGCGGCACACCCCGCGATCCTCGTTCCTAAACGCGTTGGCTACCGAAGTATAAAAGATCATAAAATATAAAAAAAATGATATAAACTCTAGATTCACAGAGTAATTCCACTGCGAATATGCATCATCGATCTTTTTCTCTTGCGGACTGATTTATCAATAAATCGATAAATACGACTGATCAATCTGATCAGCTAGCATATTGTTTAACACAATGTGTATCAAGGTATTATTACGATTGTACCTTTTTTATACAATACATACAGAAGATATCCTTATGAGTTGTGAAAGTTGTGACCAATAATAGTTTCCTGCTGCAATGAAGGTTATAACCTTATAAATCAAAATATTCTATATTATGACTTACGTTCTTTAAACCTGTCGATAACCTTTTCGGGGAGCCTGTCATCTGCTAGCACCTTTAACTCATTACACTTAGGACATTGTATTTTAAATTCATCTGTGACATTACAATCAGGCAAACGTTTTGTGCATTCTGAAAATATATATAAAAAACAATATATATTGAATTGTCTAGGGATTATTTTAGATTAAAAAGAATAAAAATAATATGCAAGTATTATTGTATTAAATACATGTACAATACTGCATTTATAAAACAGTAAAAGCCACGGACACAGATCAGCATTTTAAATTCTTCACTATTTATCACTCCGCAACTAGAATTAATCATTATTTAAAATTAGTTTGAATCAATAATAATCATGGACTTTATGATCAGAATGAAAACAGATCCACATGTAGGTATGCCTTTCCAATTGATGATAAATGGGTGTTGTTTCCTTTAAGACCTTAAGATTTATTTTAACGTATACATTACATAACATATAGTTCACTGTATTCCCGATTTGGAAGATATATGCCACTTACCCCCCCCCCCTCTAACATATTTAGAAAATAATTATTGATTAAAAATAATTGATTACCTTTACGACCTTTAGCAGATTTGATATGCCAGAAATCGTAGCTGAGAACTAGTCCTAATTCACCCAGTCCTATGAGATAGACTACCCATATGGTAATATAGAACGACTAGGCTTATATGTCAATGAATCAATGTGTATTTTTGCCTGGTTAAGAGACTCACCTTTTTTCAAAAAATCCAGTCTCTCCTTTTGTCTATAATTTCTATTTACGTCATTGCCCAATTTCAACTTTTTAACTACTTCTTTATCTTGAGTAACTTCAACATTGGTCCTCTTTGTCCTTTTTGGTTTCAACGATTTCGATTTCAGAATTTTTATATCATTGATAAGTTTTGGCAACTCCAATGTTGATGTTTTAAAAACAACTTGAACTGCAAATAACATTAAATAAGATATTTAAAACCTTTATAAGGAAAATCAAAATTGTACAACTTAGGATCACTTAGGACTTTTGGGTATTTTTTAATGACTCAAACAGGGTGCACAGTTTTTTTCTCAGAAACTATGATTTCCAATATTTTATCACTTGAATTTTAAGTTCACACAACATTATTTTTTTGCAGGGGCTATAAGACTATAAAAAACTTAAGCTAGAAAATTCAGTTTTTTTTAAATTTAAAGTCAATGATAAGATGTATTAAGAAATAAAACCAATAGTTTCCAGAATTTAGGTATAGTTTGTATAGTAATTGATCTTAATTGTATTTCTGGCATATATCGTTTTTGGGGGAAAAGTTTGAAAACTATTGATCAACGTTTTTTATCCATATATGTATACATGTACTATCAATATTCTTAATACAATTTTAAATAAATTATACCTCTTTTTCATGAAAATAGGAAAAAAATTATGTTTTTGACCACTGCCCATGTCAATTTTGAAAACCTTTTAACGGTAACAAGACACTTTTTTGAGGATTTCCTTAGTAATTATACTGGGTACAGAGGTTATCATAAGATAACCATAAGATATACATAAGATCACATAAGTTTGACAGAAGTAAATGCTAAAATTGTAAAAAAGTTAAAGATAAATTAAATAGTTTTTGCCCCAACCATAAATTGTTCTGTAAACTAGATCTGTAAATGAATTTTTACATGAGTAATGCATGGAATGATTTTGCTTCTTCCAAGGGGGACATCACTCCCACTTTTGGAGTACAGTAATAAAATATTAAAAATATGAAATATGAATATGTATTAAAAATATTAAATATGTATTAAAATATATTAATATTTGGGTCTACAGTAATAAATCAAAGTGATGTCCCTCTTGACTTCTTCCAAGATTATCTTGGATATATGGTACGTACTGACCAAGGAAAAATAGCTGGTACAAAATATACAGTGCTTGTAGTTCCGGAAATGAGCCAGTTCGGGAAAATCAAGGCATTTATTGATAGGTGCTTAGGTGAAACCAATAAAACTATACATGGTTAGGAAGGTAATTTAATTATCTATCCTCCAATGCAAATTTCATGAATTTATATTGGATATTAGTCAAGTTATGGATATTTGAATATATGATCCTGGAAAATAAAATAAAATGGCTGACAGCTATTTTACAGTTTTCTTATACTGAGCTTTGAAACTAAGTTTCAGATATAAATATAACTTGAATGAAGGTGTGTTGGGGTTTGACAACATGTTGTCTCAGGATATAAAAAAGCTTAACAGTCTAGGTTTATTGGAAAAAATATAATCCAAGTTATATTTCTTAACGGTTTCTTTCCAGTTTAGGAAAATGGATTTAGTTTTATTCGAAAAAACTTATTTATCTGAATTATGATACTATACATTGAAACAAATCATTGGATCAGTTCTACTTAATGTATTTTGGAACATATTGAAGCTTCAAATTTATTCCACGGTAACCAGATTTTAGACTCAAATTTTTAAGGATCTTTAAGGCTCTAGCAAGTGAACTAAATGCAATTTGATCTTAGTTGTTTAGAGGAAATATACTTAATTTAAATAATTGTACCATTTTATTCATGTTAGAATTTAGAATTTCCAAAAGACTTTTATATATCCATTTGTGTAACATTTTCCTAAACTGGAAACTTTTTCCTGAACTGGCAAAAAGTGGAAAAAATTAGATTGATTATGATTCAAAAATGTTAACTCGGTTTGTCTTGAAAATTTACTTTGTTTTTAACAATAAGTTGCTGCGTATCTATGCCAAAATCCATAACATTCCACTGATTGGAACCTGAGATATAAGACCTAGACACTAAAGTTTTTCTGAACTACTCCAAGCACTGTAATTCAGTTTAAGCTTCTAGCTATTTCATATTTAATCATAGGATCTCATATAAATCATAACAATTCAAAAAGATTATTTATAAATTACTGTATGCTTACCATATAGGTGTTGCTGCACATCTTGATTAGATTTTGAAATTTCTTCAATTTCCAGATTAAGTTGTTCATCAGAATTGATTGCAAAATTGTTAGACGTGTCTTGATTTGATGTCTCTTTTCTAAATAGTTTGAGTTCATATGCACCACTGCTAAAAGCTCCTAACGGCTCTTGAGATTGTAAATTTCGAAATGATATCACCTTTTTTTGAATATCATTTTCAACTGCGATTTGGTTTTTCAATTTGTTAAGGCTTAATAATTGACAATTGAGTTTCATATTTACAAGCTGCCTTTCAATTAACTTTCCATCAATACCTGTATATTGAATCATTGTTTGGACTTTTAGATATTGTGGAATTTGTGGGAATTGTGCGTGGTCAGTGTCAGTCTTTGCAGAAGTAATTTTAGCACTACCACTACCAGTACCAGGGACATGAACCGCAACCGCAGGTACAGGGCGACGGTCTTCATCATGTTCATCATTGTCAGACTTGTTATCAGGCTTATCAGCCATCTTCAACAGCCTCAAAAAATAATTTTACTTTTTCAAATATCTGATATGGCGGGAGAGAGACTATCAAGATCAAGACCAGTTTTTGATATGCAAACTATTTCAATCGCGCTATTCATTCTTAAACTCGATCTGGAGTGCTACATGCATTATAATGATGTGCAAAATCGAACCCGGAAGCCGGACCCAGTTGAATCTATCTTCCCGTAGCCCAAGACCAGTTTGGATCATCTGCCCGCAGCCCATGACCAGAATAAATCGGAAAACCGCTGACCGTGCCCATAGAAATCAGCCTGCCCGGAGCCCATGCCGAAATCAAAATTTCGTAAAAAACCGTGCCCGGAGGCCTAAAACCCGGACCCGGAATCATTA
>JAUCNG010407693.1:0-10353 GCA_032353305.1 Cephalothrix spiralis
TATGATGAAGGGAGACCTTTAAAAAGAATTGAGCCAAATTTCAATAAAAAAGGGTATTCTCAAGAAAGTACAGGTCGCAAAAAATCAACCATTGACGATCATTTCAAAAATCGAGACATTCTTACGTCGGATTCATTCTTGGGATTTCCGAACGACACATTCATAATGAGTAATGTTTCTTCCTGCCAAAATTATCCAAAGGATGTTGTTAGCCAGAATAGAATAGCGCCTACATTAGATTTCTGCAAAAACATAAAAAGAAGTAAGAGTACAGAGCCATTCAATTGTTATAAGGACTTTCCAATTCAAAATCTTGAAATCGAACACAAGCAGTCAATGCAAAGAGATCTTCTTCCTGACGAAGACTTACGTATCTCATATCGGAAAGATAATCATCATAACACCACATTGAGGAAAGAAAATGAGAATGATATCCTGTCTAAAAACGTACAAAATAATGATAAACCAGAGCATTTCTCGTTCTATAAAAACTTCTCTATTCAAGAACAAGGTCGCCAAATTAAGCAAGTATCTAACAAGCTCCTTTCAACTTCAAAAGTCCATAATCTTCAACAAGGTTTGAAATTCGACGATCAGTATAACAAAGAAACAACGAACGAAATGAATACATTGAACAAACGTCAAATAATTGGTCGGGTTCGTTTTTCTGATATAGAAAGACACTATGATCTCACTTCAGATCAGAATGACTTTGATTCGCCGGATGATTTCTCGACCAAGTTTATTGTTTCCAGTGATTCCTCCGCCAGTGTAGCGTCTCAAGGATTTCCAACTATTGACTTTGAATCCTCCATGTGTTCACAAGGATTTGAAATGAGGTCACTGGAAAAAAACTTTCTACCTACATCTACCGTGCTAATTTCGAATGATTGTCCATCAAAGTCTAAAGGGATTCGAAAGGATGGTATCGAATCACAGGGTTTCGAAATACATTCTCAAATTGTAAAAGGTAAGCCTGAAAGAAATTGACACGTTTGAAAACCGCTTTTATGGTTATACAGTATAGGCACGGTGCCTCTACTTTTGATACATAAAAAAGAAAGGAAAAATCAACCGACCCATTTTCGATATCGGCATGCGAATGCCCAGTTCAGTTTTTACCCTACGCATGCGCAAATTAAAAAAAAAATCTTGTTGATTATGGTCATATTTCATGATTTAAATACGTTGGTACAGGGGGGGGGGTTGTCTTGAAAGTGCAGGCACCAACGTCTCCGAAGTGACATTTTTTGAAAAATCTTACAATGTGACCACCACCCCTTCACTAATTTGACATTTTCATCACTTCGCAGACATCACCCCAAAACACCTACCCCAAACCATCACTAACTTGCAGTTCATTTCACTTTCAGACAAGCGTTAGAAAACACCCACCCCAAACCATCACTAATTTGACATTTTTGGTAGAAAAACACCCACCTTTTTAACAATTGAGCGTGTTGAAAAAAATGTTCAAAATTTTGCCAAAAAAACTGAGCCGCAGAAAATTTTGTAAAATATTTTCCACCGTGTGCAAAAAATGGGGGGACAAGTATAAATAATTGAACATATGAACCGCTTTTTGACGTTTTGCATCATTTTTCTGACATTACTCTCTGGATACCACCCATTATCGAGACTAGAAGCTCACTTTAAAGACATAAGCCTCTGGATACCCACGTCTTAAAATGGGTCATGAAAGTGAGACCAATGTCCAAAAAAACCCCAGCCGGGTTGGTGCACGCACTTTCAAGACACCCCCCCCCCTGTTGCTTGGTAATATATTTATACAGCCTAAAAGCAACACTTGTCGAGATATCCGAGTCCAACATTTGTAAAGAATATTGTGAATTTAATAAGCTTTTTAAACCCTGATTATTCTTCAGATAGCAAACCACCATCAGCATCTTCAGACTCAGATTTATTTTCAAACATATCAACTATTTTAAGCACATCTTCTGTAATAGACGATGCCTGTCGTACACCTGAAAATTTTCCGGAGAAACTTGACCTTGAAGCTCAAATACTGACGGCGAAGTCAAATATTGATGGTACAATCCAGTGTGTTGAAATAACCAAGAAATTGGAAGAGCAGACTGAAAATTTACCTGGTAACTCGGAGGACCTCTTCAACTCATTTGAATATGAGGGTTATGATGAAGCAGATTTCGGAAATTCTCAAAAAGGTACAAGTGTACCGACGTTAAACAGCTCGATCCTTTTGGCCACGGCCCACGGCGGCGGCCGTTATAAGCATGATTTTACTGTCAGCCGGCTGCACCTTTATGCAAAAATCATAGTTTTTGAAGACTTGATGTCCGATGATAAACCAATAAAGTCAATATAATGAATGAAAATATGAACTTAAAATATATTTAAAATTTAATTAAAAAATTTGAACAGAATATCGTAAGACCCCGATATCGGATCTCATTAATCTGCTCTGCGGGATACTCTGCCCTTGGCCTATAGATTTAGCTTTAAGCGGTGGCTCGCCAGGTGATTTTTATCCGCGGCATGGGTGTCTGAGTGGAAGTTTCACCCAAAGTCGATTTTTAATGATCCGTTAATATATTTTTAGGATTACCAAAGACCAATATTGTGAAATACTTCAAAGTGGTTTTTGTAATCTTATGAGAACAATCTTTTTTATAGGCTTCTGAACGTACACATTGTTAATTTGCGTGTAAATTTATTTTTTTAGAATATGCTTTTAATAATGGGAGGGCATAGGTCTTTATTAGTGCAGGCGTAAAAGGCCAAAATAGCGGTTTAAAATGTTTTATTATGATTCTTAAAGTTAACCTACCGCCGCTTTGATAGTTTGATATACACATATTGGAAATAATCTTGTGTCAGTGGATTTTTTTGAAACTTTTAGTTTCATTTTCTCTTATATATATTGCTTTCAGACACTGGAGCGTCCGTGGTAAAAGATATTCTTGAAAATTGGTCCAATCCTGTTTTTAAAGTGGATCAGGTAAATTTCCCGATTACCGGAAGCCCTTAGAAAATGTATAAAAATTTTTTTTAAAGAAGATTAAAAAAAGAGGACACAGATTGGAAACACTTTATTCCTACAAGCTTTCCAACCTTTGAATTTCTCATTATTTTTTATCAACCACTGAAATCGGGGTGGAAACTCACATTGGAAAACCTGATGTATTTATCTGGAATACCCATTTTTCCTTGAAAAGTCGCGAATCTGAAAACAGAAAAAGTGACTGCCCTGGAACTACATTAATCATTTACCTTTTTAGTATAATAATACTTCGCTTGTTCTTGCATTTGACATACATGATATTGTTTTATCTTATTGTTCACAATAATCGTGTTTTATAGGCTGATAGCAACTTTCTTGGAGTGCCATCGAAACCTTCAAAAATCTCTGTCAAATTTTCCAAGGAAATGTTGAAACATGTTTCTGTAATTGGGCAGATACAGTCTCAATTCATTGGGTGCTTATTGAAAACTAACTGCTGTGGGGAAAATTCTGGTAAGTTACTTTTAACTTGATTTAAAGCTATAAGTTATATTCAAGATGAGGCCTTTTAAATCTCGTCGGCGGCAAAAACATTTGAATTCTGAAGTATGAATTGATTTATAAAAATTAATTTTTCTTATTTATATTTTTTTGAAAAATTTCGTACGATGATCAGTAAACAAATCAATAAAAAAGGCGCAAAAATATAAAATGTTAAAGACTTTTCGAAAAAATCTTGTCGGCGGTAAAAAAAAATTCAATTTTTTTTTAAAACTTGAAGTCTGAGAATTCTGTCGGAGGTAAAAAAAAATTTTTACCTCGACAATTTTTTTAAAATTTGACGTCTGATAATTCCACCGGCGGAAAAAAATATTTCACGGCGGCCTTTTTCTTGAAAAGTCCGCCGCCGGCGTTAAAAAAAAATAATATAATTTTTTCAATATTTCCATTTTTCGGAAATTCTGACCGGTGGATCCGTAAACCAAGCAATTGAAAAAATAAATTTTATTTTTCAGATCCCCACCTTTTGGCATTCGTTGATCAACACGCGCTTCATGAAAGAATCAGGCTTGAAAGGTTTATTAAAGGTATAGATATCAAATACATGTATATACAGGTATTGTATATCAGCTAGGAGATATTGTAAGCGTACGTGGGAATGGACTTGGAAAATTGGGAAAAGATAGGGGAATAATTTTGGCTAAAAAGTCTGGGCATTTTAGGCAGATGGGCGAGTTCCGGAGATCTGTGTATGGTTACTTTAAGTATGTATAAGGCAAATATAAACATGAATTCGAATGGGGCTGAATGCATGAAAGATGCCTGAAATAAAGCGCTTTACTAATGAAGCAGATGTTGCGTAATTTTGAAAACTTCAAGGGTATCATATACAAACTGTATGCTCACCTTCAAATGCGCCTTTTATTTTTTAGATCAGTATGATACTGACGGTAAAGATAAGACTATACAAGGTTTCAAAGTTCAGCCTCCAGTCGAAGTACAACTTAAACGTGACGAAGTTAGGATCATCGATGGATTCAAAGGAAAACTGAAGAAGTTTGGTGGGTATATCTTTCTCGTCTCGATTCCCTCGTGATCGGTTATTCGAAGTATAACTCCGCCTACCCTCGGATTCTTGGCTTCTGTGTGTTGTTTTATGAGGGTATCCATATTGGGCATTGGGGGAAAGACTGCTGAGTGCGATGTTTCGTTATTCCGCATCAACGCATATTTGAGGTAAGACTGCGGAGATGCAACGTTGCGTTATTTGCAGTATTCCATATTAACTAGACAAGATGCGTAGTTTGCGGAAAAGCGATAGAGTGGAATACCTATAACTAAACAACACATCCCATTTCTAGGGTCTCATCGTATATTCTAACGAAGAACCCCGGTTTCGGGATGAAACAACACCGCATCTCTCTATAGTCTTACCCGAAATATGGCGGGGATGCGGAATACCGCAAATAACGTAGTGCTGCAGTTTTATCCTAAATAACCTGAATGCATGACTTTTAGCAATAGGGATCACAGAATAGTGATCATAGCGGATAGATCCTACCTGCTCCAAAACACTCCATCGATGTATTTTTAAAATTATCGAAGCCAGATGCTATCAGTTCTCTGCTAGGATTATTTATTTTGAGCGTTCATCAGTCAAGGTCGATTATAGGTCATAATATAAATTTGAAGAATACAGAACGGGTGACTATAAAAGGGACTTACACCATATTTTTCATCCAAATATTATAAATCCTCATATCATTTTGTCTGACATGGTCGACCTTTTGTTACTCATGCTACATGTACCTGCAGATTATCTGAACGGAACGTTAAGATCTGTTAATCGCTTTTTACAGCAAGGAGCCTTTGCTAAAAATACATAGATGGGGAGTGTTTGAGCATCAGCAATCATATAGGATTAGTACAGTAGAATTACGTGTATGATCACTATTCTGTGATCCCTATTGCTTTTAGGTATACCCTAGGCATATCCAGCGCCGTATCTCCGCATGCAGCCTAGCAATTCCGCATATTTGGGGTGGGACTGCGGAAATGCGGCGTTAGGTTATAAACGGTATTCCGCATAAGATTGCTGCATGAATTGCGGATATGCACAGAGCAGACTGCTGTTAGCGGAATACCGCATTTACGCAGGCTGCTTTGTATTTTCCCGCGTTGCGCAAACAGTCTGAGATCTGTACACGTATGGCCGGCACATTGGTCCCACGCAAATAACTGGGGAAGGTTGGTTACCCTCCGATCCCCATGACAGGAGAAACGTAAACGCGAAAATCGAGTGGAAAATGTGTGAATAGAACCGAGAAAGTTATCCCTGTTCCAGACCCTCTTCAATAAGCATTTTAGTCAGAACGTTTGGAGAACTTGGAACTTGGAAATAAATTATTGTATAAAATGATCTAAAATGAGCAGTTTAATATATTATATTATTAAAAATACAAATAAATCGTTACGTACTCCATATAATCATTATCCTGATTCCTATTCTTTATTCTAGGTGTAGAATATACATTAAGTGGAAAAGATGATTCCATAAAAATGTGTTCATTACCATCTTGCTTGGTCGAAAAAGGTGTAACGGACTTGTTAATATCGAAGAAAGCAACGGTACACGAGATATATATTTTAATATTCCAAAAGTCACAATTCAATCTCATTTTCATAGTTTAAGTTCTCCTATAGGATCATATATTGTCATTGTTGCTCTAATTAACTTATTTAGCAGAAATTCAGTTAGCCTAATTTTAAGCATTGAAAGAGACGACCGTTTTGAGAGAAAACGACTCCGCGGCCAGCCGCGGCTGTAGATTTATAGTCGATACTACATGGGTCAAATGCCATAAAAAGAGTTACAGCACGACTATATATTTAATCAGATGTTGGAAAGTTGGTGAAATTTAATCGCTAAGGTCTTATATTTTATTGCATCCCTTTATATTATTGTATTATATCTATCATGTCTATTTTGAATGAAAAATTACTATATGTGACCTCCCCGTTTTAACTTACATAGTCATGTATTCTTATTTGTTTCAGATGTTCCTGCGAGAAGTTGTATCGTCATTTCGAAATTCAAATTTTAGTTGTAACATTTTGCCAAAAACTCTTATGGATATTCTTGCGACTAAAGCCTGCACAGGTAAGCGTGTGTTTCAGATTCATTCCAAATCATAAATATTAAAGTATTTCAATTGCAATTAAGAATAGTGCCGATAATTGGTTCTTTTCAAAATTTGTAATTTGACAACAAAATAGTCCTAATTGGAATAATCAGGGGGTGTCTATGTCTAAACCTATTAATTTTTTTGCCAATTTCATGTGAAAAAGTGAGTGGTGTCGTTTCAGGATTTATCATATTCAAAAGTGGGTTGTCATTTTCCAATATCTGCTGATTTCTGCAAGTATTTAATGTCTAGATAATGTAGCTTTTTGGTGTGGGTGGTTCTTCCGTCCATGACTCCATGTCACGAAAGTGAGATTTATGTCTAAAAAGGGGTGGGTGTTTTTGGTCTCGGTCCGAAAAGTGACACCCAATATCTATATATTCTGATTTTTTACAAATTAGAAGACCGGTAAAATTGCCAATTATATTTTTATTTCCAGACAATAATTTAAATACATTATTTGAATTTTTATCTTCTGAAATATGTTTTAAAACGGATTTTGTTTTATAGGGGCCATAAAATTCGGTGATTCACTAGACAAAGCGGAATGTGAAAATCTACTCGGAGAAGCATCTGAATGCGCTCTACCATTCCAATGTGCTCATGGAAGACCCTCCTTCATACCCGCATTAACCATTTGTTCAGTTAACGAAACTTCTAGTCAGGTAAGGAAACTAAACGACACTCCGGGACAGATTACGATTTAGATTTGAAAATTTAAAAGGTATTTTATACTTTTTATCATTTCTTATAGTACGTGGAACAAGACACTCCGGTATAAATTACGATTATGATTTTTTAAAAGTATTTTATACTTTTTTATCATTTCCTAGTTAGCTATAGTACAGATGGCAATGTATCGCCGTTGTTTTGTTTTTAAATCCGGTTCTAACCAGATGTAGGTAAAATCAGAGCTTAACTTACACAGGTGGCAGGTCGTTAATAGAGCTATGGGGAGTCTCGCTCGGATAAGCTGCATTCTCTAGATCTGCGAATCTGAAACAATAACATCGACGATACATATCCGTCTGAGTACGGAATATCTGCACACTGCTCATGTTGGATCAAGTTGCATGGGCCGTACGAATATAATACAATAACATTTATGATTTTTGTGTTCAAACTGGGCAAAATGCTGAGCCTCTAGCACTGTCTTGAGAAAAGTCATGGAACCAACATCACAAAAAGGGAGGAAGAAAAAAGGGAATCACTAAAAAATATGTAATTGATCAGATGTTCGAGTGACCCGCAATAAACGATTATCAAATATTATTATATAGTTATTTTTTTAACCCTGTAACTCGCATGTCAGGTTATGGTCAAATCACATTTTGAGCAAGGGAAAGGTAATTTTTTTATAAAAATCGGAGACTTCATAATTGTGCATAATCTGATTCATTTTCTGCTAAGTAATGCCATCTTGAAAAACGTTTTAATGTGAAAAAAGTCACAATTTATCCAGAAGAAAGGTAGTTTATTTTATTAATATTTCTAATGAATCAATTTCAAATCCTTAAGACAACAATAAATTCTATCGAATTTATCCCGACGATGAGGCATTGAGGCAAGAGGCGGTACGTGGCGCGCTCTTCACTAGGATCGAGTGGTTACCGTAATAAGATTTATTTATAATTACAGGACCGAGAAATTTCATTTTCATCTAATTTGAAAAGAAGAATGGACGTGAAGAAGTATTTGAAGTAGAAACTGCTCAAGGTAATTAACTAGTCAAGAACGGATCTAGTCAAATTGTTTTTATTTTACGAATTTTTGTGTGATCTCACTATTTTAAAGTAGACTTTTGTTTAAAATACATAAGATGTTTGCGCCATATATAACTAGTCAAGATTCTAGTCATAGATTATATTATATTTTATCACTTTTTCTTCTAAAATACATTAGTTATTGATTATTTTCATAAAATGCAATTGTAATGTTCAGGATTGATTAAAACTATCGCGGTACTCAATTTGTCGGAAATATTGGCGAGGGCAAATATTGTACAGAATCCCGTGGGTATCTCATTTTTTAGCGGATCACGGACGGAATGTTGAAACCCGGAATGTTGAATGACCATAACGTTGAAAGGCCAAAAGACCAAAATACTATACATTTTCAGTAAGGTCATGGATATGCTGATCAATGGGAGGGGGGGGGGGCATTATTCATCTTCAATTCATTGCTTCATAATGTTGCTTTCAGTTGCGATCTCGACTAAACCTCTTAAAAGCTTTCCGTGAGTAATGAGGAAATTGTGGCATATTCGAGGAGTCCTATGTAAATTGGACAAATCTATGAAAAAAGTTAATAAAGCAAATAGCCACACGATATTTCTATAATAAACGATCATGATTGAGATGCAAAATTTTCCTCGAAAGAATGAATTAAATATTTTTCGTATAAATTTTATTTACACAATTTTAGCATAATAATTCTTGTTATACAATTAATTTCTTCAATGAAAAATCAGAAATAAAAGTAGTGTAAAAAATTGTAATACCGATGATAGAAAATTTACAAAGGCATTCACTTTTATATGTGAAATTTGCAAATAAGGAAAACAATTATGACATTGAGCAAATAGGAGCTAACCACCGGTGGTTTGGGGCTACAGTTGCAAGGCTTTACACATATTCACTTACAAACATTTTGTTTCGTTTGACAGATTTTGAGTAAATGACGTCACGCAGCTGCGCAAGCGAACATGCCCATGGTGTCGACTAATTGGGGCATATTTCTATCTGCTCTTAATACATTTATATGTCCTAATTTATAAAGGAAACCCCGTATCGCGTACTAAACTGCTATACAATTACATGTACATTTTGTATATTACATCATACGAAAATTTTAAAAGTTTACTTAATTTATATAGGCAACCCAGTATCGCGTACTAAACTGCTATACAATTTACATCATATGATCGAACAAAGAAGCTTTTTGTTTAATTCGACATTAATGACCCTATATGATTTCTACGACTAAATCTTTGTAAAGCAATTGTTCTATCAAAAAACGTTCGTACTTTTGGTAATAAATTTAAGTCCGAATATCTCAGAAACAGTTAGGATTAGGGCATACAAATGTATAACGAGCAGGTAGAAATATGCCCCAAATTAGTCGAATGACAACATTATTTTTACGATTTGGGCACGTCTTTTAATCAATATCTATCGAACAAAACAATTTTTTGAAAGAGAATATGTGTAAAGCTTAGCCACTGAAGCCCAAAACCACTGGTGGTTGGCTCGTATTCGCTCAAAAAACTTTTTCGGGCTTCCAGACCGCCGTGTACAGCTTCTTATAGTGAAAACATGTTTGTCTATAGAACATATAGCTGCAACTACAATGAATTTAACATGAACATCTTTAAAAATACAATAACAAATCTTATAAAATACAAAACATTTTCAATACTGCTTGTGGTCACTTCAAAGAACATGATCTCTCAGGCTTTAATATTTGGAAAAATAATGAAGTCATTTTTGAAAAAATAATGATATAATTTTTCGGACTGGTGTCCTTTTAATTGGGCACTTTCAGACATAGAATGAAAAGAATCCATTCAAAAACTAAGTTTGAAATCTATGTAATGTTCTGTTTTTCAATAGAAGTAACAAACATCAAGTGATCAGAAACATTAAACTCTTCCGGTAAAACATTATAAATAAGTCGATATACACC
>JAUCNG010407805.1:0-10350 GCA_032353305.1 Cephalothrix spiralis
CTAAATTAGTCTCGTACAACGAGTTATGTACTATTGTTGTACGATTTTTGTACAATTGTTGACTGAGCACATATTGTTAAATACTTCATGTACCTGACATAAAGTCTCTAAATTATTTGACTTCAAGTCTATTTTTAATATCTTTTTTCGTGTTTATACATTTCAAAGTGCCATAATTTCTAAATTAGTCTCGTAAAACGAGTTACATTTTAGTTATCCTTTCTTACATAATATTGTTACCTGTCACCTAGCACATATAAATACTTCAAGCACTCGACATTTAAGTCACTAAATTATTTGACTCCAAAGTCAATTTTCAATATCTTTAAAGTTTTATTTGTAACTTTTAACGTTAAACGTTGAATATTCAATATTTGTTAAGTTTTTTAAATATTTGATACCGGTAATATTAAGATATAAGGGCATGAGATAGAATTGATAAATTTTTGAATGAAAATTTATTTAATTTAATTAACTTAAGCACTTATTATGTTATCTTCCTAATTTCCAATTAAATTTATCTTTGTTATATCAATGCAATTAAAATATCTACCTACGTTCCAATTCAATTTCTCTATATCAATGCAGTTTGATTTTAAACTTTATATTTAAACAATAGAAATTCAATGCAATTTGACTTCAAACTTTTTATATTAACAATAGAAATGCTATCAATGCAATACATTTAAATGGTCATTAATTTTTGACGAATCAAAAAATATGAATGTATACTATTATTGGTATACTATGCTTTATCTACCGAAAACAATTTTAGTAATTAGAAAAAAGATTACTATAATAATAATGTCTCATGTTTTTGTTATCGAATTATATCTGGTTAAATTTCCTGTGCCATATCAATTAATAGTTCTGTCTCATTGAAATAAAAGTTTTTATAACTTCTTATGAAGTTAAAGTTAATTGTGCCATAAAATTCATATAAGATGTCTCATTAAGGTCCGTCTCACCTGAGGTCTGTCTCTCCTTAATAATAGTTTTAAAACTTCTTATGAAGTTTAAGTTTTTGTGCCATAACAATGCATATAAGATATGTCTCATTTTAATAAACAATGCAAGTTTTATCTATATTTTAAAGATTTTTATATTACTGTAATAATGTGCTAATTTAGCCTGCTATATCTCTTAACCAGTCAAGTTAACGGGGAAGGACTAAACTGTCTCAAAACTTAGTCTAAACTGAAGAGGGGAGGAATGAACTGTCTCATAAGTCTCATAAAGGACTGTCTCACAACATAGCTTTTGCTTTGTAATTATATGCCATGGATATATACTATATGTAGAAAGCTTTATGAAAATATATATCTTTATTTGCTGTTAATATTTTGCTTATTGTTTGTTAAAGTATATATATTCCTTAAATTATGTCATTCCTTTCATGGGCCCATTTTATAATTTTAATCACATCCCATTTAATATTATATTTCACTCGGTGCAGTTTTTAATTTCTGCATTTTGGGCTGATTTTGGATTAGGTAAGGCCTTATTATGTAATTTTGATATATTTGGACGGATTGTTTAAATGCACGTTTAGGGCTTCAAGGAGTTAGTATGTACTAGTAAACGAATTTTTCGGTTGGAGTGCCAACTTAAAAAAAAACACGTCAGCGGCGGGAAATTTAATTTTTTTCCCGACGAACTTTAAAAAAAGTCTCGTAGGCGGAAAAAATAAAATAAAAATTTCGAAGTTTAATTTGGCCTTTTTTTAGTAATCATATTTTTATCTGACATATTTGGAATTATTATGTACTTGAATGCTGTTTTGAACTGTTTAAATCTGTAGTTAATCTGATCATTGTCAAATATAGTGTTAGATAGATATAATCGATCCTGCCTTACCCTTATGTGAGTACATGTACTATAAATTTTTGAAAAGCTTATTTATATTATATTCGTGTTAGACTTGATAGGATAATATACAACCATTTGAATTTATTTAGAATAATGATTATTTATAAACTTATCATAAAACAGTATCAGAGATTTAAAGTTTAAAGCCTTTAAAATATTCTTAAATTGCTGTTGTTTTTTAAACTGTTTAACTGTTTAATTAAGCCCGGTTTGCAAGTTAGAAATATAATTTTTTTAATAGTTAGATGATTATATTTTAATGTTATTTTAGGCCAATAAATGAATAAGGGGCATTCCAGCGTTAAAATCGTCAAATAAAATTGCAGTTTTTTCGTTCTCCCTTAAATATCTCCGGAAGTACATCACTTTTTTCACATCTAAAAATAGACTGTAGTTGACGATGAAAAGGCATTGAGTAAAACGCCGTGCGTCTTGTAATCATTGAGCTGTGGAGAGCTAAAAAACATTAACATCGTCCGAAAAATTGCGGATGATGTTACGGTTTTTCTGCTCGCTACAGCGCGGTTATTACAAGTCGCGCAGCGTTTTACTCAATGCTTATTATTGTCAACTAGTCTATTTTTCAGATCTGAAAAAAGTTATGTACTTCCGGAGATATTTAAAGGAGAACGCAAAAAACAGCTATTTTTCGGATGATGATAACGCTCGAATCATCTTGTCCCCAAGGGCAGTTTCGATTTATCCTAATCTCTACGTACCGATAAATTTTGAAGGCGAATCTCAAAATTAAGGAGCACTGCGTAGGAGTATGCGCTCGAATGCCCCATTAACAAAATAAAACGTTTATAGTTAATCATTATTCTAGACTGAATGAAATATGGATTGTATATCTTTGCTCGCCGGTGAATATAAATACTAAATCTAATTACTAAAGCTCCCTTTATGTTATCGAATTGTTACATTATAAAATAACACTATATATAACCGTACATGTATATGTATAGTAGATAACTTTTTTGCACTTGTGAATGACTAACATAATCGATTAACATTTTGACTAGCGTTTGATTATCATTTTACTAACTTTAGACATATTTTTTATCATTTGACTTTGACTAACTTTTGACTGCTCCGTCTCTTTCATCATTGTTTATGATATCAAATTATCAAAAATCCTTATTTTTGAATATTTTAATATTAAAGATTATCTTTCAAATTATTTCTAAATATTAAGGTCGTGTACTAATCAAAATTGAAACAGTGTATGTCAGAAATAGTATTGTAACAAACTGTCTGAATTATATATTGAATTTCATTTTAATTATAAAGGACAAACTCGTTTAGGTGTGATTTAGTCTCCTCTGCCAATGAACTCGTATATATTTAATTGTTTGCCTTCGAAAATACTCATTTTTAGTAAAGCATGGAACCAAATTTGCCCTGAATCCATAGTTCAACGTCTTAACGTTGTATATAAAACGGCGAATGAGGCGTACATATATAGCTTTATACCGGGGCTTTATAGCTTCTTTTGTTTTAATTCAAGACCGTGAAATAGCTCACAATATTTCATTTCATGAAAATATCGTGGAATAGTGCTCAGCGGGGGGGGGGGTCATGGAAAAAATTTGCATGAACTAGACCGGGGTGGGTGGGTATCAAAAGTACTGAAATGCATTTTTTTCCCACACTTTGCAATTTTTTTCCTATACTGTTTTTCATTGTTTTTGTACTCTAAATCTTGTTTAAAGCATGAATATTGATTGAATTAACACTTAAAACAACGTAATGAACCATATAAAAATGTTTTTGATAGCAAAAAGGCAAAAATTTGGTGGATGCTCAAAATTTGTAGAAAAAAGATGCGCGCGCTTAAAAAATAAAAAATTTCGAAAAATAATTTATTTTTTTTAGATTTCGTGGGATTTACGGCCTACTGGGGAAATTGTCTATCGGGGAAAATTTGCGCCAAATTGCTTCTATTTGAAAGAGTAAACAATATAATCTCCAGTGCACTCACAGTGATTTGGTCAATTTGTAATTTGTAATTAAGTCATGATGTATTCTGGTTGTTATACATTTTTTTGTACACCCTGTATAAGTTAGTCATAATATTACGTTATCTCTGCGGTCTCTTTTTATTAGGATACCCTGTATGATGACTACTAAATGAGCTACATCTTTTTTTAATGAATGACAGTTTCATGGTTTGTGAGTATCATAATTCGATAATTAGCTGTCAACAAGTCAATTAGTTTAGATCAACTTTTTAATGTCATATAAAGTTTAGATTATTGCGGATTACTTTTTGTTCAGTATCTATTCGTTTATACTTGGTAGAGGGGACTAAATACCTCCTAAACCCGGTAGGTCCTTTTATTTGTATTTATATTTAAAATTATATTTTTCTTTTTTTGAATGAAGTAACGTATGCGATGGTTGTATGGTTTTAATTATGTAAATATTTTGACGGTCTTGGTTTTAATTATAACCAATTTATATCACTAAAACTCCTATAAATATAATCTAGTATTTCCTCCAGATATTCATGATAATCATATTTGAGTCGCTTGGTAATAAATTCGCCGTTTTAATTATAATGAACATTGCAAATATATGAAGTATATCTAAAAGTCATTTCTAAAAAATACCAATGATTTCAAACAATTTCAAGAGCCTTAAAAATACATCTCACCAGAACAATCTTGGTTTTGTCCTCAATCTTTATTATTTTCAACAGTGTTTTTGCAACAAGCTATAAATAAGTTAAAAGAAGAACCTCACTGATAAATTAAGAATGATACCCCGTTCATGGTTTTAAGATGTATTTTAGGGCTGTTTGTTTTTTTTAAATCCCCGGAACATTTTTAGAATGACATTTAATTGTACTCTGTGCATGATGTATAATACCATTTAGAAATACATATAGCCTACATGTACATTTATTGTAGACAACATGTAATATAGCGTGTAAAGATGTTTTTTTGAAAAGTGTGTAAAATGCCCTTATAAATATCGGAAAAAGGGTAATAATCAGGTGTAAACTGATCTCATTCTCATGGGGGTATTAATATTACATGGCTTAATATGCAGAAATAGGTTGAATTACTTTTCGAATCTTATATCACTTTTGAAACACCATGATAACCCTTTCCAGCCCCTTTTAAACGGAAGTCTAAATCGTCCAATTCAATTCCTAGAATTCCAAAGATAATTCACAATAATGTGGAACTCTCTTCATCAAAGGATATTGCAAATAAATTTAATGAATTTTTTCGAGATATAGACACTTATTATCCTCAAAAATTCCTAACTCAGCGAAAATATTCAGTGACTATCTGAAAGATAGAGTTGAGTCGAAGTTTTTTACAAATCCGACGTACTTTTTTGGTTCATGTCCTCTTTTTTAAAAAGTTTGGCCTAAATTATTTTTTTACCATATTTTGGTGCAAAAGGTACAAATAACGGCTCGCGCCTTCGGCGCACGCTAATTTTTACGTCACTGAATCTTTCTGACCTTTAGACCTTGCTGAAGCTTGCGAAGGTGCGGTAAGGTGGTAGTGCGTCGGTATCTACTACCTCCTGGATGGCTCGGTCAGGTTAAATACGTGGAGTGGGACGCTATCCCTGCTATCGACTGCTAATCGGTATATAGAAAATAGATTAGAGTGCGGGATAGGTCTACAGAGCTAAGGGTAAATGCTCATAAAGCAGACCGACCGTCTGTGTCTATTTGAGCCAGTCATCTGACGCCCTCCCAAAAAATTGATGAAAGTTGAATTCTATTGAATTATAGGAGAGATGAACTTATGCATCAGAAATTCTATGGCTTTGTACGAATTTTTCATATTTCCCATATTTATTTGTCCTACTTTTTTGGAAAGTGTTTCTGAAGTTTTACTAAGCCCTTTTGGAAATTGGTTCTTTTATGTGAGCTTATTAAGCATGCTCAGCAAGAGGAAAAAATTGTATTCCGAGTTATTATGCAGAAATTAAACAGTAGAAATCGAAGTTTTGCCGGACCCCTATAAGGATCCGAATTTGTTTTGGCCTGGTCTGAACATTAACAGTGAATTCAAAAGTTCCATAATTACAGGGTGACCAGTGACCTGGAAAACAGGGAAATCAGGGGAAAAATGTCTGGGAAAAGTCAGGGAATTTTCAAATTTTGATCAAAGTCAGGGAAATTTATTCCTGAGAATTAGTTCAAGACAAATTATTTCTCGTGAAATACATTTTGATGAAAAATATATGTCGCGAAAGACAATTTCATGGCAATTTGTTGCTTGGTCTTGGAAATTTTTTGAAATGGTCAGGGAAAAGTCGGGGATTTTTTAAATTCAAAAATACTGGTCACCCTGATAAACTTGTGTTTTGTATTTTCCTTTTTAACTGTTATTGATCACAACATGTAATCAATCTAGAAAAATTCTTGATCTTTAGTTAGGGGGGAATTGAGAGGACATTTTTATCTAGCTATTGTACATTGATAAAAATTGTGAAAAACCGAGGGATTATTCATGGGGTTTTAAAATAAAGGTGATATAATTGATTGATTAATCGCTACCTCGCTAAATATTTCCATGAATTGAGAGAACAGATAATCTCGTCAAAAGAAACAGTTAGATGTTTTGATCATGTCTTTAAATCAGGTCGTTTTTTCATGTAATTACTAACGTTAGCAGTCATTTAACAAATGTATATAATTTAGTCATATTTTGACAAAATCAAGCTTTTTTTAAATCCCGATAATTCAGATTATAGTCTATTCATTCGCAAGCTGATAGTAATTAAAAATGGTCGCATGTTTTATCGGTATGGTCTAACGAACTCTAACATGTCTGATTACTCTTCCGGTGAAATTTAAAATTAATTGACCGATCACTATTTCGTTTTATAGTAAAAAGAAACTAAAACATCATTTAAAAATACCACAAATAGGATTTACAAAATATTACATAATTTCTTTTTCCTATAAAACGAAACAGTGGTCGCAATTAATTTCATCGGAAGAGTAATCAGACATGTTAGAGTTCGTCAGCTCATACCGATAAAGCATTCGACCATTTTTAATTACTATCAGCTTGCGAATGAATACACTATAGTTCAGAATCTCTGTACCATACTCTGGGATGACTTGAGATGGTTTCATTCAATCTAGGATTATGGATAAATAACAAAATTGTTTTTGTCCTTATTTACATGAGTTAAGTATTTATCAAAAGAGGAAAATTTAACAAAATGTTTATCATATGTGGAAATTTTTTTAACATTTTAAATCACTCTTATCAGGACTTGCGCTAATTATGTTGCAAACAATACGATCTAAGTTAAGGTGCTTGTTATATTTATATTATTGTGTTGTAATATTCACGAATTATATTTAATTTAATAACAAGATAAGTAATGATTTTTTTAATGATCAATTATGTTAAAAACTACATCGACCTCGGTTATTTTAGATCGATTAGCAAGTATTTTGAGTTAAGGTATAGCCCTAATATTTAACAACATAAGTAATTTTTCAAAGATTTACAGGAACAAAGTTAAGTTATTAGTAATAATAATGTCTAAAATAGTAATATATTAATTACTTTCTTCAGTGTCAATATTTTTTTTTGCAATAAAATACATGTGGTACTATTAAGGCATTTAGATAATATTTTAGGTTTTCTTATTAATATCATTATCTAGTGAATAGATTTGCTTTCGCTTGACTATATTAAGTTATTTTCTAGTTGTTGTATGTACTACAAAATATGTAATTTGTTTTTTGTAATTCTGGTCCGCAAATTTTGCGGTAATCTTCGCTTTATTCACAATTAAATGGTATTATTATTAAATTAGTGATTATATTTCATTATTTTGACCCCGTGATTGCATTTTTTATCAATTTGTCTGGACCTAGTATGGAGACCTTTATATTTGACGCGTCAGTTCCAAAAACCGGTTCAATTTTAGAACTGCACAAATTTAAAGACGGCAGCACATGTCTTCTGGTCCGGCACAATGCTTCCATCTAAATTTTAGCGGACAAATTCCGTACTTTTATATTGCCTTAATCCAGCCGTTACTGAGATACATGTATTTTAAATTCACCATTTTATTTACATTTTGTGGACTAATTATATCTCGACATCTGCTGGTTTTAGGCTATATAACTGTATTACCGGTACCTATATCAAGGTCTCTTCAGCTTTGGTATACATCTGAGGTTCGTTGGATAGTTGATTGACGGCTTAATGGGTTTTCCTTATGATAAGAACGTATTTAACACATCCTGCCCTAACCTAACCCTTTCTCTCACGAGCAAAACATATGGTGCTGTCACTCAGTTATCCAGCTAACCTCAGACCGATATGATAGACCTTTCAACTATGTGACCTTGCTTATATAAAGAATAAGACCCTCATCTACAAGAATCCGACAATTAGAAACTGTGCATGTCTCGAAAATGGCCCTGATATATAAAAAATACAAACCTCGATGTCTAGTTAACAATTACATTTAATACAATGGGCTTAGACCTTCGGTGAATCCGAATATCAGGTCGAAAATCCGGAATTCCAACTTTAAATGGACCAATTTTGAATTTGTGCCCAAAATCACAAAGCCACAGAACAAAGGCCAATCTTTTTTCTCGATACAATATCTCTGCATCCATCGGTCTGTTTTTATTCAAATTATGTTTGTGTGTTATTTTAAAAATAAGGGCGTCATGGGCCAAATCGGTGCTGATATATAATTAAAAAAACATATTCGAGCGAAATTCAACACTTGATAAAGACTATAGACAGTCGAAAATTTGTGTTTAAAAAAATGGTTCCTGTGTCAGTGGTTTTTGTTTTATTCTTAAAACAATTTGTAGCCTACGACATTCCTATGAATTAACGGGCTTTCTTGCAAATTGGCGTCTATATCGCTCTCACTCAAAAGTTCAATCGATTCGCATGGATTTCAACTATAACATATCCCTAATTTCGGAATTACATAGTTCCTTAATAGCTCAGTTAGTTAGTCATGTGCTTTAAATGCAGGTTGATCTAGGTTCGATCCCCTCTAGTTCCATTTTCGTATTTAAGTTCATGCAGCTCGCGACTCTTTGAACTTTAATATGAAGCCAACACCCCAAAAGTTGCAGGGATAGTTAGTTCGATTGGTAGTGTTTATGCCTAGCACGCAAGTGGTCCAGGTTCGAATCCCGGATGGTACACAGTCAACGTTTATGCATTTAATTTACAAAATAGTTTAAAGGTCACGTGACCTACGATTACAAGTAAAAAATTCTCCAATAGTCAAACTGAACTCGTCCCCATTAATAAATGAACGATTTGGACTAAGACTAAAAAAGGACTTAGTATAAAAAATAAAAATAATGGCCATCGATAATGCAAGATGTTGATTGATGTTAATAAGAAGATTGGTATGTATGTGAGAAGGCGCGTAGTATTATTGCTAATTTGCATATTTATTAAGGGAATTTTTTGTGCATAGTTCCTTTTAAGATTGTTGGTTGGGGCTGGTGAATGCTTGATAATGATCCCAACACAACCACCCTATTTGCAATTTAATATATAGATTTACAACTTCATTTTCTGATGGTCACCAGCAGAGCCGGACTACTTTCGGCTTAATATTTGAGAAGTTGGTCCCATAGTAAATAATAGATGGCGCGAAATTGGCTAAAAGGACGTTGTTTTCATTATGCTGGTTTATTTTTCAAAAAATCGTAAGTGAAAGTCAGAGGCCATCCTATTGTGACGGTAGGCCTACTGCAAAATAAGTTAGGCACAGAGACCATACGGTGACTATAGAGGATGATAGTCCTTGCGGATCAATTTCGACCACTATACCAGCTAGATTTATAATTTTTATTTTGTCTCGGATCCCGTCAGAGCTATAGTCACCCAACTCTAATAGAATACAGACAGTGCGAACAAATATAATTCTTGAATGAAAAAAAATAACTTTTTTGAATGGTGACTAGGATAAAGAAAATGATGGGATATAAAACACAAATCTGAGTTCGGTTGCATGACTGTATAGTGAGAGCAACTCTCTGAGAGCAATTTACATCCAAGGAAAGCAATTCAAAGATAGTCATACCATTTTCAATAAAGTTATAAAAAAATAATACTCAGAGTAAATATTAGATGGCGTATCATAAGTAAGCCTATACGGCCGGTATTAGACAATTATTTTCGGGATTTTGATCGAAAATTCGTAATATGGACGACTAAATACTAAGCCTGCCGCACACTGGCGCATGTACGCATCCAAATTTTAGCGCACATTTACGTAAGTTAATGCGGAAGAAACCCAACGCACATTTTGGGGTAGTACCGAAACACGAACCAACGGACCACGAACCAACGAACCGATTCAAATTATTATAAAATTCCCCAAAAAAAATCATATTAAATTTATTCCTCTGGTATAACAAATTATAATCTATATTTACTGGGATTGCATGCAAAACTGCAAAGAAAAAAACAATTTTACAAATTTCTATTTCGCAAA
>JAUCNG010407916.1:0-10349 GCA_032353305.1 Cephalothrix spiralis
TACAGCCACGTGGGTTTGTTTATAACTTCGAACCCAGAATGCTTTGCGCGCCCACTTCCTAGTCGAACTGGCTTATTTTTTTAAATGGTGCTTTTAAAGCTAATATAAGTAATAATAATACTGGTCAAAAACATGATTAAAAGCCTAAAAATGGTACAAAATAAAGGAGGAAAAAATTGGCAAGAAACTGACAAAAAGTAGTTTTTGGTCAAAAATGTACCCACGCACCCAGCATACAGGTATGCCAATTTTTTCCATGACCCTCCCTGAAAAGACCATAATTTATAATTGTCACCTTGCTACAGAAGTGGGGAATACCAATGGGCTAAAATAAATATTAAATATTTATTTATTGTATTGCTCAAGTCTCTATGACAATTTAAATCATCATTGACGTCAATCGAATAATAAATTATCATATAATTCATTAAGATAAATTTTAGCAATGGTTCATTTCTATATGTGTTTACCAAGGGTCCATGTTTTTTGATCACGTACCCTTGGTTTACACACATGGTTTGTTATATACAATGTAAATTATTTTCGATTTAAAATTTTATGATCCTTAAAAATCTTTAATAACTTCCAACACACTTGATTAAACTTAATTTTTACTTAAACGAAGACCGTCATGGTTAAAAATAACTTTTCCTTGATTTTAATAATTATGGTTTGGGTGGAGCTAGACCTAAGTTTGCACCATGTTTAATATAAAATACATTTCAAAGTGTTAACGCTGCATGGGGTCGTTAATTACAATAAAAAAATCTTTTGGTAAAATACCTAAATATTTTCAAATGACGTCATAACTGATCTAGTTTGATAGACAAAACGTATATTGCTCTTTGCTAAAACTCTGTAACGAAATGTGATATTTCTCTTTTCTAGTCATGCATGTCAATATGTTAACACTGCATGGGGTCGTTTTTACAATAAAAAAACACTTTTGACAGTTTTCAAATAATGTCATAACTGATCTACATTTATTGTTATCAGTTAATAACATCTATCTATCTATTGAACGAGGAAACCTTAAAATGTACTTTAACTGAGATGCCTTATATACATAATTTTTTTAAGATATGAAATATGGCCCATCCTTCTAAAATCTCAAATTATTATAATTCTCATCAAATTTAAATAAAATAGTATTGGTTCAAATTTGTTCTCGTCTCAGCTCGAGATTTTATCATTATAGTTTTGAGACATTTTGCAAGGGTGAGTGTATAAAATGAAAAAACCTAATTGATTTGAGTTTCTTAAATGAGTGATATGAGTTAAATTATAGACCTATGGATGATTGGCAGTAATTCAAAATTGTCTTTAACTATGGACTTGACTAGAAAACCGAATATTATTATAATGTTGCCAGAAAATCTTATTAAATATTGCCAATAATTCTCATAAAATTGAAATGTCTAAAACGACTGTGAGGCTTGAACTTGTTTTCTCTGTAATTTCAGATATCGAACAACAAAAGACATTAGTTTACCATTCCGAGTGATTCCATTAGTTCGAGAAGTACAAAGAAGTAAGATGGAGTGCAAAGTTGTCGTGAAATCGAACTTCAAGCCTTCCCTGTTGGCCCAGAAAGTTGAGGTACTTGTATTTTCAAAATGTGTTGGTCGTGTTCCAATTTTCCTAGCAGTTGGTTGATCTTGTTTGTTGAAATTTTCCCTTTACAACAAAAATACTTCATGGGTCGAGAGCCATGAAAAGAGTTACGCAACGAGTATTTTCTATATTGCCCGAGTCGCAGACGAGGGCAATATTGAAAATAACGACTGTCAGTGACTTTTTATGGCTCGAGACCCATGAATTATTACTTGTATCGTACGAATGACCAACAGATATCAATGAATAAGTACGATACAAGAGGCTACTGGCCATGGTTAAACTGGATAGTCAGAGAATAACGAATTTGGTCTTAATTAAAGTCGGGGCATTTGTCAAAAAATTGGTCAGGTAGTCTTGTAAAGCATGATTAGAATTGCTTGTGTTGCAAGTTTTATACATAAAATCGCAGAGCTTTCTTGGGCTTTGCCCCTAATTTGGCCCCTATTTTACTTGAAATGAACAGATTTTACTTGGAAATCCGGGAAACGTCCAGGAACCAGAAAACGGAAAAGAGCACCTGTTTATCTCACTGTGCTTGTCAAAAAATCGAAGAGTCTATCGAGTGACCACGCGCCTGGAAAACACTGAAAACTATTTTATATGATATTACTTCATGATTTAGTCGTTTGGTTCTGATTCCATTACGAGAATTTGCACGAGACTGCGAGGTCGAGTGCAAATTCGAGTAATTAAATTCGAACCTATCGACTACTCATAAAGTAATATTTATTATTACAATGTGTCATATAAACTGAGCACTCATGGGGTAGCGTGGAATACGGAATGATTTAAGAAGGATGACATAAATTGAACCGATTACAGTGTAAATAAAGTCGTGGAATTTTCAAATTTTGTTGAAAGTCGGGGAAAATATTCCTGGGGATTATTTAACGACATATTATTTGTCGCGAAAGACTTGTTTATGATACTTATCTATTTCTAGAATGATAAGTTTATCTTGCGCAATTGGGCAGGGAACGTTTTTAAATTGCGAAAAACTGTCACCCTGTTAGCTTAACTGAAAAAAGAATATTGCTTTTAAAATAGAAATTCATTCAATCGCTATATTACAGAAAGCTATCTATTCATGAATATTCTTAGAATTTTAGCTTGTATATATTTTAATGTTGATGTTGCAAAACTTTCTCCTTCCTGATACAATAAAAAGCCTGTACAAATATTTTTGGTTGAATAAGTCAATAAGCTATATACGACAACAATTCATAGAATTTAAAAAAAATAATGATAATACGGTAAATGTCTATTCTCTGCATGACTCACATTTTCAAATGCGAGTTTTCATGATTATGTTTCATTATGTTTTCATGATTATCTATGTTAATCATGTATCAAAACATATAAGGCAACATATTAGTACATTATATGCCTTATATGTTGCCTTATATGTTTTGATACATGATTAACATAGATAATCATGAAAACTCTGGGACAAATTTGTTGAAAATACAAAATAACTATAGGTCTACTTTTAATTAAAGGTTCTCATAAAATTTATGGCAATGAATCAGTTATGAATGGCATAACACAAATCAGGAATGTATAAATAAATTCCTGATTTAATAATAGCTATGTACTTAATAAAAATAAAAACTGTGCAAATAACAACTTATTTTCTGTTAACCTTTCTGTGTTTTGATGATTCAAGTGTCCTAAATTCTCATAAAGCCTTTTACCAAAAATTCTTAATAATAAAATAGAAAATTCAGGCAAAAATATAATAAAAATATGAAACTGGGAAAGTGAAATTCGCTACGAGGCCTGCCAAACAGGCATTGAACATGTCTAACCTTTTACTTCTCTAGGCGACTATAGAGGAGCTGTTAAACTGAATCTGATGTTATGTTTTAAAAAGCATTACATAATATTACTTTATGAGTAGTCGGTTGGTTCGAAGTTGATTACGAGAATTTGCACTAGAATGTTGATTGCAAATTCGAGTATTCAAATCTAAACCAACCGACTACTCATTAAGTAATATTTATTTTTACAATGTGCCATAAACTGAGCATTCGCTGGGACCATAGCAATCCAATCAAATTACTGGGATCAGTCACGTGATTTCCCATTCTGGTCTAAAGTGTATTAATATTTTCTATTTCTGTTAGGTTCGAATTCCAACTCCTTTGAATACAAGTGGTGTACAAGTCATTTGCATGAAGGGCAAAGCAAAATACAAAGCTAGTGAAAATGCAATCGTTTGGAAGTGAGTAGTGTTAATTATTTCATTTCCTATGAACTTGGTGTTTAGTGTTTACTCGACACGGTTCTATATTCACCGGTAAAAGTCCCTTCTTTTTTGACCAGTTAAACCCTTTGTTGGTTTTGATCCATGATGTTCCGGCAAAATGTCAAAATCGCGGGTTGCACAGTTTTCTAGAAATGCGCATGCGCGCTCGAGTTTTAGAGTCGCACATGCGCAAAATTGACAGCGGATTCCGGTAAAATAGGGCCATGTTTATATCTGTCCGTAATACAAATATATGACGTTAAATAAGCCGTTACAGAGTTATTAACAAATTAAATCAGCTTGACGTCATAGTCATGGATTCGTTAATAACTCTATAACGGCGGATTTACGTCATTTAGAAACGGACATATAGAAACGTGCCCCTAATTTACCGGAATCCGCTGTCATTTTAGCGATTTGAGCATTCGCCACCCTAAAACTCGACCGCGCATGCGCATTTCTTGAAAATTGTGCCATCTGCGATTTTGAAATTTTCAGGAAATGATTCCGGTCATGGTGGATCAAAATCACCAAACGGGTTTACCGGTCAATATTAAGAAGCACTTTTATCGGCGAATATATAATATTACCAAGAGATCAGTCAATTCATACCGCTACTCAGGTTTTTTGAATATTTCGGAAATTCCGCCGTAGTAAAGTGTAGTAGCGTACAAACACTTGTGGTAATTTGTTATCTATTATTATTGTCTACATAGTTGCACGAGAAAATATTTTTATGTTCGTCCCGTTTCTGATTTATGACAAAAATATTATATACGATATTTTGCTATAGGAAATTTCCATTCACAACTATTTTCAGTCACTCGAAAAACAAAGTGACTCGGCAAAATCGGTTTCCACGTATTAAAACCCAACGGAATTTTCCATTGTCACGGGCTACCGTGTAATGATTGCTAATATATAATATCCATGTTATGTTATTTTGACTGTAACATATCTTTATCGAGTTAAATAAAAATTAAAAAAGACTATATATCGTAAGCAATAATTTTAAAACAATCGATTTCGACAGGGTGGGGTCATGGACAAAATTTGCATATGCCTATGCTGGGGTGTTTGGGTGCCTTTAATAGTAGGTCAAAAAACAATTTTTTTCACTTAAAAAAAAATCCTCCTTTGATTAATTATTTTTGGACTGGCCCATTTTGAATATTGTCGGAATTTATCGTTGAATATTTCGATTTCCATTCACAACTGTACGCCATGCATGCAGTACCTCGAAATTTAGAAAAACAGTGTGACTCAGCAAAACCTACATGTACATTAACATGATAAACATTTTTGTTCATTTTGATATACTGCTACCGTGTCATGATATTATGTTTTAAGTAACGTATTATGTTTAAGTAACGTATTATCTTTATCTGGTTAAAAGAAAATTTGTAAAGCTATTTTGAAATAACAAAATAGGTAAAGGTGTAAGTTTAAAGAATCTGATTTTAAATGGGGCTATAGATCACATCAAGCGTACATAAGACATAAGTGTATTACTCAAGCAACCATGATCGTTGTATTTAGGCTACATCTGTTGAACCAATGTCTGACGAGTACTTCAGTTCATCCGGCCAGGTTCAACATATGGCTAGCTTAATAATTCGAATGAACCGATGATAAAAACTTAGCTGCGATTGGCTCAAATATTACTAAATACAACAATCATGCTGTATTTAGTATACCCTAAGAATCTAACACTTGTTAGTTATCCACACTTGATCACATGCAATAATCTTAATAGTGCATGTATTATCATGTGTTTCCTTTTTTAAAAAAACAAATTATGAATTTTTAAAAATACACAAATGTAAAAAAATAATTATTTGCAGTTGACATGTACAATTTTCGGCACACCTACCGAAAAACCTTTTATGGCTATTGGGCCTGGGTCATTCTACACCAAATCTCCCAAAAGAAATTTGACACCCGACCCCCAGCGATTTTATTGAAATTTTGTACATAGGCTAACGTTGGCTGGAAAAGACGATTTTCAAAATTTCAACTCGGACAGCAATGTGAACTTCAAATGCATTTTCTATACATTTGTGAAAGTCTTGCATAATGATAAATGCGCATTTCAATGATCCATCAATTTATTTTTCAGAATTAAGAGAATGGCTGGAATGAAAGAATGTCAACTCAGTGCTGAAATCGAACTCCTAAGTACCAATGATAAGAAGAAGTGGACACGTCCTCCAATTTCAATGAGCTTCGAGGTTTGTAGATTAAGGTCCCTCTTCGCAGGGAAAGGGGTGCAATAATATTTACCCATCATACGATTATTAATATCCTTAACTCTACGACCGAAAAAACGCATAAAATATACCACACGGCTTACGGATAGGCGGTTTTAGTCACACTTGAGTGCCCAAAACAATTGTTTGCGGGATTTGCCCTCTGATTAAGCATGCGCAGTCGAGGTTAATGGTTGCGCAACCTTAAAACTCAACCGCGCTTGCGCATATCTCGAAAACGACAAGATAACTTTTTTTCTTATTGCGCGTGCTTAATAAGCATACATCACAGGACAAATCCCGCGAACGGTTTTTCTGGGCACTCTAGTGAGACTTAAACCGCCTATCCGTCAATCGTGAATCTTAATAAATTCTGATTAAAAGAATCGTGAACGGTGATATTTGGGTTTTTTTTGTAATTTTTGCATAGTTTCGGGGGAAAACCCATTAATCTCTTGAAATTTTAAAATTGGCCCAAATTGTCATGGCAAATTGAATAATGGGTAAAACCTCGAAATGCCATAGTCTTTCGATTGAATTGACGTCCGGGGCAAAATATATGCCACGACTTATTATTGAGGCCCTGGAATGATAGGTACTCGTCGCAACTTCGTCGCATGTTTTCGGCCCGTCGTCGCGAAAAAAGCCCCCAAAATGGGCCTCGTCGCGTTCGTCAGCGATTCGTCGCTCCATCATATTGCGGCCGGAAATCGGAAAGGTTTGAAAAGTCTGGAAAATTTATTAAAAAAATAACTATGCACCAAAATGATATTAAAAATGATCTCTTCCCTCGTTGGGATCCTCACAAACGCCTTTAAACGAGACCACGTAGTACTGTACTAATCAAACTTGGTAATTTTCTATTTATGGAAATACGACACACCCTTCTTGTCCATTTGTCCAATGATTGTTTCTTAATAGATTAACCGTCCCGAGGCATGAAATCTTCGTTAAGCTGTATAAATTTTGTTTTTGAATTTTGTAGCTTCATTATAGAAGTTGAACAAGTTTTGTTCGTAATTCTAAGAAATTATTGTTCATGATATGTGAGTTCGGGACTAAATCGATATCTATTAATAGAAATTGGAATTTCCATTCTGTAATTCAATTTGATTTTCTGAATCGCGACCATTAACGTGTAAGCTGCAGTCGGGTGTACACGTTTATTTGGATACGTTCCTCAGAAATACAACTGTAAACTTATAGGTATGAATTAACTCTTGATTCTTTGTTTCCACATTTCAGGTTCCTTTCGCTCCATCTGGATTCAAAGTTCGCTACCTGAAAGTTTTCGAACCCAAACTAAATTATAGCGATCATGATGTCATAAAATGGGTTAGATACATCGGTAAAAGTGGGCTATACGAGACAAGATGCTAGTAAAACAAATTCTAGGACATGCCCAATTGTTAGAAATAATGTCATATCATTCATCTATACCGTGTTCATATAGCTAATGAGTAATAGATATTCAAAAATTAATGTGATATAGTACATGTATAATTTTAGAAAATTTCCCATCCATGTTCATAATATTTATGAAAATATGATTCTTCTTTGCTGGATTTTCAAGTTATCACTGGTCACAAGCTAGAAACGTTGGTAAATTAGGACACATATATTTAAAACACTGGTTGTTCTAGGCAGGGTGAAAACAGTTTTGCTATTTTCAAATTTAATTCGTCAGAAAAATATGTTATTGAGGATTATTTATGATAAGTAACTCGCCGCGACAAATTATTTGTTGTCAAAAGACTTGTCACGACAATTTATTTGAAATGAAAAATACTTTGTCATGACAAATATTTTTCATGATTGGCCACCCTGTCTAGACATTGACAGAAATAGATAGGAAAACTGCAATAGTTTGTAGAGAATAAGACGTAAGGCGTATGTTAGCAAATTGTTAGTGTCTATTGATTTTTAAATAATAATTTAATCAATTTGACTTAACTATAGTAGCCAAGACCTAAAACATGCATTTTCTCACATGCTCTTCAATAATTCGGTTAAAATGTATTTAATATCGAATTCAAAAATAAATAATAGGTCAAATTCCGAGGAATAAGTTAACAATTAAGTTCATATAAAAAGTAATAAGTTATACTAGTGTCACTGTACTAGTGTCACTGTCACTGTCACATTAAGTACTTAATACTATTTATTTAGATAATCAATAAATAACCAATTTATTATCCAAACAAATATTCATAATATTATTTGAAATATACTTATTACAAAAAAAAACAATCTGAACAATTAATCATATTAATGTATGCTATATCGGGCATATATTTTAATGAAATCAATTAATAATCTATTATTTATTCTAAAGAATAATTTTATAATTTATCTGTATCAATTATATGTGCTATCTAGGCGTAAAAGATGAGATTCGTTGGTCACTAGTCAGTTTCTTTAGTTTAATTGTCGTGGGAACAAATTATTAACTTAAAAGGGCCTCTATGCAAAATATATGCATTAGATATTAAAAAGGTATAGTCTTCATAATAACAAGTCAACTTAATTAATATTGAGACTATAATTAGACTAAAATAATTTCTAGATCCGCTGAAACATAGATGGCACACCACGACAATGCTCACTCTCCTTCGTGCATTTAAGATCTACATAAATAATTGAGAGGGAGTCCTTTTTTATAAGTTTGGTTATATTTAATACTGTTTATAAATGTATTTATTTTGTATCATAATAGGCTATCATGTATCATTAAAGCTGATAGAGGCATTACGAATTATCCCTAATGTTTATCCCTAATGTTAATAAATTTAAAAAATGATTAAATTGATTAAATATTTAAAAATATATATATTATATTCGTTTTGTCTCTATAGGTTTCAATATCATAAACACTCCTGTGTTTTCCATTAAGTATGAATGGTGTATTATAATGTTAATAAACAATGTGATCACATGTAGAATATTAAAACACTTGTATGTTTTCATTTCTAAGTCAAATGCATGTTACACTAGTTTTTAAGGGCCCCGGCTGCTCGAAATATTTAGAATACTTAAGGTCTATCATTCCCTTTAAAGGTTAATTCATTAGCTGATTTAGAGGATCTTACAGAAAATGCCATTTAGTTAGGGTTTGTACGTTCTTAACAATAGGAAAAATCATTTTGGCTATCAATCAAATTATGAACTTGATTTTAATATTAAAAGAAACTTTATCAAAGTATACATTTTCTGGAAGATAATAATAACAAACAAAGACATGCCCTTGTTCATTATAATGTCCTCTGGAAATAACTTCCGGTGCGTCAATCCAAAAATATAGGGTGTTTTGTGATGGCGGAAAGTAACCAGTTCCGGGTCAATCATTGTTAAAGGGGCTGAATTGCAATATAAACAGTTTCAATGAACTGCATTTATAATTACCTTTTTGATACCATACAAGCCATACTATGTAAGGATTTTTTGAAACTTTTAAAATTTACTTATTGTGAGGTGCATTATAGAGTGAGATGCAAAATATTAGCTCAAAATATACGCTTGTAATGGAAATATACAAGGGTTACTAAGACTAATATCTCAGCACTTAGAATACTTCACTATGATTGAAGAGGCTTCTGAAGTCATTAATAAGCTAGAACTAGGACTGACCTGGAACTGGTCTTTTTGACCAGGAACTGGTTATTTTCCTGACTTAGCAAAAGTGCCACTGCTTAGAGGTAAATGATTCTTGGTATGATGTAAGAATATCAGATTCCCTAAACGATGGTACCTCATTTGACTATTTTTGGCAATTTAAAGTGAGAAAACTTTGTTGTTGAGATATTAGCAAAATTTTCAATTTCAGTGGATTGTTTTATGAATTAATATTTCGCAATACGTATATTCCCCACACCCACTTTTTAATTGTATGAGTCATATATATTTGTGTAAGACATTATATTTCTTGTATGATAGAACATGATAATATCATTGTAAACTACATGATTTATCATGATCTATCATGTATGACCATGATTTATAGATTTTTAGCTCACTTGGTACGAAGTACCAAATGTGAGCTTATGCTATCGCGCGTTGTCTGGATGTGTGTCTGGATGTGTGTCTGGATGTCACGCCTCGTTTTGGTAGTTAGCATTAATCTATTTCCTTGAAAATTTTTTTACAGGTATCCGAGCTGATTATAAGGAACTATTTTTAACCGTTTTTCGATCGGAGCATTTGGGCCGGCGTAATGGGCCAAAAACCTCATTTTTGGG
>JAUCNG010408027.1:0-10349 GCA_032353305.1 Cephalothrix spiralis
ATGATGAATATTCTTGGATAGAACAAAAGCTCATTTCTAGATATGAAAATTCATTAATTATAAAAAATAATTTAGATCTAAGATTATCCTTATTTTTTCTAGATCTTTTTTGAAGTGAGTGATCCACAGGATGTAATTTGTCCAGATAAAGCATCAAAATGTCCTGATTCAACAACATGCTGCCAGTTATCAACTGGTCAGTTTGGCTGCTGTCCATTGCAACAGGTAAACACTCCAACATAACGGTTTTAGAAAACCATTTTATTTATTGTCATACACAGGGAGTTAATATTATTATTTTGCTCATTATCTGAAAAAATAATGTCGACAGTTATTTCTATTAGGAAAACCGACATATTTGATTTGCCCCCTCCATCCAAACTTACTGCCCTGAGAAATGATGTGTCGATTTTCCAAAAAGCATAGTATACAACGCATCAATTGACACTTGACACAAGTTTAATTTTCTATCCATCTTACCTCAACCTCTATCCATCGGCATCGGTTGTCCCAATAGAAATTTTGAGAAGTCCTCTTTAAAAGTATAACTCGGTAAATGGAGAACCTTGATAAAGTAAAAATATACCAAATATTAGTTCAACTGGGATCTTGTGTCAGTGTTTCATTACACTTCGGTGTTTTCTTGCTATTTTGAATCAAAGGAATTTCGAAAATTGTGGACCACATAGCATCCTTTAGAATTACACTATCGATATTTCACAATTATCATCCTTTAGAATTACACTATCGATATTTCATAATGAAGATATTTGAAAACGACATTATGAGATTTTATTTATTTACAGGCTGTATGTTGCAATGATCATGTTCATTGTTGCCCACATGGAACAAAATGTGATACCGCCGGGGGAAGATGCAATTCTGGTTCATATTCTGTCCCTTGGACGAAAAAGATCGAGTCAACCCCTATAAATAAGGTAGGCAATTTAAATATGAGCTGTGAATCCTTCATTTGCAGCACAAACAAATCAAGTAATACATATGATACAATGCGGGCTTTTATAATTGTAACATTTTATACTGGGTTTTCCCAACTTCTATGATTTAAATACATGTTTATGTCTATATATCGTTCTCTTCTATTGTTCCATTTAATTCTGGGTTTTTCCAACTTCTACGATTAAAATACATATGCATGTACAGAAGAATATCCTTGTTAAAAATTCTTGGCCGTCTACCAAGTAACTTCGATCCTCAAACAACTTCTTCTATATAGGGCGTCAGATGACTGGCTCAAATAAACACTCAATGCAATGGTCCGCTTGCTGAGCATTTACCCTTAGCCTTTAGGCCAGTAGACGTAGCCCGCACTCTAATCTATTTTCTACATACCGATTAACACCGAAGGGAGAGACACTCAGGGACAGTGTCCAACTCCACGTATTTAACCTGACCGAGCCAGCTAGGAAGCTATGCGCTGAGGAACTTGGTGGTAGAGCACGTGATTCATATACCGGGGGATCCGGGGTCGAAACCCGGGCTGGACACCCCTATCATTCCTTGGGCAAGTTCCTTAACGCACATAGCCTCCTGGGTGGCTCGGTCAGGTTAAATACGTGGAGTGGGACGCTGTACCTCCTTTAGGGGTAAACCCGAATCTAATCGGTATATAGAAAATAGATTAGAGTGCGGGATAGGTCTACAGGCCTAAAGGTAAATGCTCATATTTGTCTATTTGAGCCAGTCATCTCTGACGCCCTATATAGTACCATCATTTTTACATTATGTATCTTTTTAAAGGTTGAAGTGAAAAGTGTAACTTGCCCAGATAAGAGACATGAATGTCCATCCAACCAAACATGTTGTAAAACGGAAACTGATCAGTATGCTTGCTGCCCGGTTCCAAAGGTATACATTTGTTTTATTACTTTCTCAAAAATACTTTATGCTTCTTACTGCGTTCACCTTGATATTTTTATCACTAAATAGTCTATTTATTTCACTAAGGCCCTTTTTTAATTTCTTGGTTTACGGATCCGCCGGTAAGAATTTCCGAAAAATGGAAATAATAATTGAGAAGAAAAAAAATTTACCGCCGGCGGCGGACTTTTCAAGAAAAAAGCCAAAGGAAAATTTTTTTGACCGCCGGTGGCATTCTCAGACGTCAAATTATAATCGTAGGGTAAAAGTTTTTTCCCCCGACGAGTTGGCTTAAATTTTTTTCGAAAAGTCTTTAACATTTTTTTTCTTATTTTCCGCCGGCGGTGGGATTTGTTGAAAAATTTGTCCGTAAACCAAGCAATTAATAAAGAGCCCTAACGGCGTGAGCTCTTTGTAGATATATACTTTGAATTCGTATCTAAAGTGGATACTTTGGAAGATATTTCATTTTAAAGCCAAAAGTTCCTCTTTTTGATGCGCAAGAGGTGCCCTTGAGCATTTTTTACTTTATCCGGAACGTTTCAAAAGGCACACTAAGAAAACAAAAGTTTTAAGCGATAAAAATATCCCTCGCGTTGGCGACGGTAAAAAAATAATTTCGGACCAGGTTATCCCAATTGTTTTTAAAATTTGGCATATTTCTTATGATAGAATGTTTAATTGAACAATTTAATATTTGTTCCCAAATGGTTTTTGTTTTACACACCGATGCTTAAGAAAAATTACGTCTGAGAATTCCATCGGCGGAAGTTTTTATTTCTCAAAATATTTGTTGGCGGCGGGAAGAAAAAAATATTTATTTTTTCATTTTTTCGCAGCGATCAGTAAAAAAATGCCATGAGACCAATGAGGATACTGGGAATGTCGTTAAACTAGGTCTAGCCCAACTCTACGGCCAAATCCTAAGAACGGCTAAATTTAACCTTGCTATCTGCAAATATTTCAAATGTTTTCAAGTATCGCTCTCATGAACGTATTAATAGGCACTTAAGAATTTGTAAATCGAATAGCTATTTATAACTACGATTAGGATTTGAGCGTTTGCTGGTTATATTGTAGGAGATTTTCGACATTCCCATTATCCTCATTGATGAGACTTCTTTCCATTTTTAGGCTACGTGTTGCACTGATGGTTTCCATTGTTGTAAACAAGATGAAAAATGTGATATGAAGAGACAGATGTGTATAAAGGGTGATAAAGCACGCCCTTGGAGCACCAAAGTTGCTGCAAAACTTGTAGAAAAGGTAAAACAAATACCCTATAGCTAAGAGCCATCAGGCCATATAAAAGCGATCGCATAGAAAGATAACACGCTTTTCTATGAATCATTCTTTCCCAGTCTGCGCGGATGCATTGCTATTGGAACCTTTCGTTTAAGTGGAGGTATAGACAAATACTTTAGGACGGATAAAAAATTGAAAACTGCATGAACATGGGATTCGCTGCGATTTATTTCGATAGAAATTAGTGGTCGAAATTTGAGACGGTCTCTTATTTAGATTCTCTCTTGGTTCATTATAACATGTTTGTATGCACGCTCCGGATATCCTGAAATATAGCATAATCCGATTAATGGGGATATGAAACCATAGCTTATGAGCTTACACAGTATGTTTTATTATAAATTATCAAGTCATATTCTAGCATGATTAAGGATGTCACGAAATTTCTCAAATAGATATATTCTGTGAGTGAATCTGTCAAAAAATTGAAATTAACTGTAATTAAACTCATGTTATTGAATTAGCTAACAAAAAAAACATGTTTTAGTACTAAATCGCTTTTTTACCCTGTCTATAGTAAGGTTAAGTAGCTCTCCTATCTGATAATAGAAAGTCATGCATTCATGTGACTTATATAATCAAGGCGCGTATGCCTCATTTATGCCCGAGTATTATCTTTGATATTATTTTCATAGATAAGTCCATACACTTAAAACTGTTTTTGAATTGATAACAAATTAAACGGGAGAGTTTTTTGGTAAATTATTGGTCCTGGATATTTAGCTTCAGAGAAATATTGCTCGTAAACTGCAGTGAAACCCCGAAATTACGGTCTTTGGATCAAGAGAAAGACCGTTCTTCTTCTATATCGGGCGTCAGATGATTTCTCAAATAGACACAAGTGTCCGTTTGCCGAGCATTTACCCTTAGGCATGTCGACCTATTCCGCACTCTAGTCTATTTTCTATATACCGATTAGAGGCGTGTTTCAGCGTCCCACTCCCACGTATTTAACCTAACCGAGCCACCCAGGAAGCTGTTCACTGAGGAACTGAGGTTCCTCTTAATGGAAAGTGATGTTGAGACTGGGTATTGATCCAGGGACCCCTGGATTACAAACCAAGCACCCTACCACCTTGCCACTGAGGCAAAGTGATTCTGTTTTCATCGAACTGAGAAAATAGACAATTTGTAAATCGATTTGTGTAGGAATCTTAATCGGAAGTTATGGTAATTAATTCCACCAATTAAATTATCGAAATTTTGCTCTAATATTGCTCTAGTTTCCATAACTCATTTTTTGCAAAAAGTGAGTTACCGCGCTTTACCTTCCTACGGCAGATAAGGAACATATGCCTACTTGTTATCATCCTCTCCTGTCCTCATTTTAGTACATAATTATACTGTGAGTGAGGAAGGATGACTAATAAGTGAAAACCTTTTTACTTTTCATGTTCTCATATATTTATTGTTCGATGTGATAAATTTTAGCTTGATGATGCCTGCCCCTCAGGTACCTGTCAAGGGGGTTATACATGTTGCAAAGCAAAATCTGGCGGTTGGATGTGCTGTGCTTATGCCCAGGTATTAATCCCTTCTTATAAAACGATTTATTTCTTATTTTTATATTCTTATTGATTAATAGTGGATAGTAAACCATATATAGTAGACTGGGTCTCTGATCCTATGGTACTTTTCATCGTACTAATTATTAAAGTAAAAAGATAAAATAACTACTTCAATTTCGTAATATAATTTCATTTGAATTAAATCACAAAAATATTTTAAACAGAATTTAGTTAATAACACCAATAAATATATACATTTCCCTACAAAATCTAGGCAACATGCTGCTCAGACCATGTCCATTGCTGCCCTCACAAAATGACATGTAATTTAGAAAAGAAAACCTGTCAAGGCCCAGGAAAATCTCAAAGTTGGGTTGAGCCAATTCAAAAGGTTTATAATTTTCTAATTGTTTCAGTTTTCTTTTTACAGTTTTTCTTTTTTCTAGCACTTAACCACTTTTTTGTTTCTGTTTGTTTTGCTTAATACACAAGTTTAAGGAACATTTGGTATTCAATGTCAGTTAGTTTTCAACATTTAGGGAAAAGTGGTGGTGGAATTTTCAAAATTTGATGAAGGTAAGGGGAAAATATTCTTGAGGATTAGTCCAAAACAAATCATTTGTTATTTTCATGACAAAATACATGTCGCAACAGACATTTTCATGGCAAATTATTTGTCGCGTGTTCAGGGAAAAAATTTTAAATGGTCAGGAAAAAGTCAGGGAATTTTTAAATTGTGAAAAATTGGCCATTGGCCACCTTTAAAAAAATTTGAAAATTGTAAATTTGTCTCTTAGGCCCAAAAGTGGGCCCGACCCTTTCGGAAAGTTTAAACTTGAAAGTAGAATATGCTTTTCAGAAAATATAAGGGGTTGATGGGGATAAGGCCTGCACTTCCGATTTTTGTGTGGGGGAGGGGCGGGTTGGCAAAAGCTGTGGTCTGAACATTGGAGAGCAAAAGTTACATAAACTTGTGTATAATGGTGTATGTATTTTAATAATAATTTCCTAGTTTATTTTGTCTGGCCTTATTAGGAAGATAAAGATCAGCTGACGATATGTGTGCTTTTAGTTTATGTAAACCATGTCCACTGATATCCTGATATGGCTAATAATTATTCTTGATTTTAGATAACAGTTTTTTGCACCTATATGTTTTGTCCTGTAATATGTATTCGTTTGCTTCAAATAGGTAATGTTTTGCATTCAAGATCATTCAAAGGGTGTTAAATGTTTCTTGGCATTCTTGGCGGGTCGTAGGGAGAAACTAGGCCTACTTATAAGAAATGGATCCGGGATATGGATATAAACTGTTACTTGCATATTGTTTAATTATGATTCAATTATGGCCTAAGTCGTTAAGAAATTCAATTAAATAATTAAATAGACCATTCATTTGCCAATTAAATGTCCAAAATAGATTTCGTTAGCTAGTTCTCGCTAGTTTTGACTGAATACCGGAAGTACGTGCCTTCTTTTGATAACCTGACTCAAAACTTTTTTAGGTGCTTAAATTTATTCCCAGTATTTCAAAAGATTTGTTTTCTTACAGTATATCGATTTAATCAAGAGTATATAGAATATACTTATATTTTAATATTCCTATGATATTTACATTGATAATGTTCATTCATGTCTTTATATGAACTTCAAGCTATTTTGTAGACATTGTTAGTACAATATATCAGAGCAACTATGTAAACGGAACTAAGAGCCATAAAGGTAGCTTCCCAATAACTTTTTGGCTTATTCATTGAAAAAAGTATATTAAAGTTAATTTTTACTCAATGCTGGTTGGATGGCATTTTAAACAAACCATTTAAATTGATTTATATCCATAAAGATTAAAGTAACAGGCGTCATTTATTTTAATTTAAAAAATTAAAATTGCAAAAGGATCTTCAAGAAGCGATTTTTTTTTGTTATTTGGTGTGTTTTTTAATCCTTACAAAGCTTGTTATAAAAGATGTTTTTTTGTTTTTTATAAATTGTATGGTTTTCCAGATAAGAGTCATAACAAGTTCAGTAAAAATTTGAAACAAAAATCACATTTTACTTTAAAGTAAAACAGATATAAAAAAACAAAAAACCAACTTTCTTATTTTATAGGTTTATACCTAAAACCGCTGTGCTGGTAGACAAGTCAAAATTTGCCCCTGGACTCGATCCCAATCAATGATGATTTAAAATGTTGGTCATTTAAAACAATCAATGCGTTTCATATTACCAGGATGTACACATTTTTTGTCGTCCTTGTTAGTCAGGGAATCAGAGCATAGAAAAAGTATGGCAGCCCTGTTTAATAGGATCAAAAACTTTTTGTGCTTATTCGATTTGGTTTCTCAAAATTTCGCCATTAATTTTTGAAATTGGCCTAAAATTTAATATTCTTCTTTTTAGAAACATGGGCAAAAAATGCAATGTCCAGATGGAAGTACATGTCCAGAGGGAAATACCTGTTGTCAACTCGGAGGATATGCCCGTGAATACTATGGATGTTGTGCAATGCCAAAGGTAAATATTATAAAATAAGTTCATCCTACTTCCGGGTTTGAACTTCCTTTTATTTCAAAATGTCATGTAGGTTTTGATAGTAATAATTCTTGTAAATAAAACTTGGATCGATTCATACTTAAATATTATTTGATCGTTATAATTGACATATTATTACACGACCTTTAGCATCCTTACTTGTTCGGGACACATATACCCGTATAGATTGATAGCGGCGTGGCTATATGTACCCCTCACATAATGTACAGTTAAATCCAAATCAGCTAAAAGTTTTGTGGCTTTTGATTGGTTAATTGTTATTACCGGAATTACAATAATAACGTAAAACCAAAAATAGAATTCGAGAAATCATCTCGCAGGACTTCGCAGTGGCGCAAGATCAGAGAAACCGAACACTGGTGGGCGGAGCTTTCATAAGTGATTGATTGGTCGTTGCATGGCAGCGGCCTTCTGGCTTTTGGGGTCCATCATTCTTCAGTTATAATATATATAATATTGATTGATAAACAAATTGTAGTTGAATTTAATTGGTCATAGAACGATGAGACTTTACAATCGAGTGGGCTCGCACTATTAGTGGTGTAAGACTACTAATTGTTTAGTTCACTATTACAGACCGATTTATTGCCAAATCGGCCAGGGTATTATGGAGTTTGATATATGATCCTTGGGACGAGGATGGACCTTTAGTTGGCTTCGCGACGTTCGCATGATAGCTGTACATTGGTCACTTGTTTCTGATTCCACTTGTCGCGCGCGATGTAATTTTATCACATGTTTTGAATTTCACTGATCGAAGTCAACGGGGAAGAAGTGCTCCCTCTCCCTGTAGAACGGGTCCGTAAGTTTAAGAAATTCAATACCAGATATTTTATAGAATTAATTTTGCTTTTCAGGCTGTTACTTGCAACGACCATCTTCATTGTTGTCCAGCCGGAACAAAATGTGACGTCGAAAAAGGGAAATGCTTTAAGGGAGAAACCTCCACTCCATATAGCGTAATCACTTTTGATCTCATGAAGGTTAGTGAGCCCTTACAAGCTTACATTGTCCAACCTTTAGTGGTTTTTCTATTTTTCTCAGAGTTACATATTCTGATGATTTCTGGTAACCTCACTGAAACCTGTGAATATGAACACTTTTATAGCAGTTTTCGGCCCCTTTTATTTCGGCCTAAACCCCATCAACGATAATAATATTCTAAAAACCTAGTGGGCACAAGGCCACAGTTTTGTATATCCTATCTAAACCATACAAAAACCCCGATGATCAAGGCCCCATAACTCCCACAAAAATTGTAAAAATGTACCTTTAACTACAAGTTACCCGGCTTATAATCTCTTACCAAAAAATTTTGAAGATTGGGTTAGCGCTGTGTTTTTGAGTAATCAGCCTATATATTTTCGTCAAAAAATTCCTGTCAATGCAATATTGACCCAATCAATCACTCCCTTCGAAAACACCCAAATCTCGAGTAGCGTCTATTTTCCTTTGTAAGGCTACCACAGCTTACTTCGTAGCCAGTTTTGAAAATATTGCCCATTGGCCCAAAAATATATCAAACTCAGTCAAGAATGACATCTTATTATATTGCATAATGCGGATAACTGGAGTCTGAACATTTAATACCAAAAGTTTAAACTTGCGTTTAAATTCTTCTTTTGCCCATTGGCCCAAAAATATATCAAACTCAGTCAAGAATGACATCTTATTATATTGCATAATGCGGATAACTGGAGTCTGAACATTTAATACCAAAATTTCAAACTTGCGTTTAAATTCTTCTTTTGCTTTTCAGAAATTAGAAAATGATGTTTTAGAATTAAAAAAAGATGTTTTATGCCCTGACGGTGGTACGTGCCCAGAGGGAAATACTTGCTGTGAGCTCAGCGGATATGCAGGTGGCAAATTTGGATGTTGTCCATTTCCAAAGGTAAATCATAAATCCTACTTCCGGGTTGTTCGCCATTTTAAAATTGTTGTTTTGTTGTTTTCCCGCCGTTTTATTCCTGATGTTGAGGAAATCATTGGACTTACAAAAATGAAATAATTCAAAACGCTATCAAAAACTTTTTTTTCCAATAAAAGAGGGATTCCGATCATGCCGATGTATTCCGAATACACTACGATTTGGACCGGAATGTTCCGAAGATAAGTTTGATGAGATCTCAGTACCCTGGCGTGAATTTTTTCGCCTTTAGAGGTATGGCATCTTAAAGATAGAATAGAAATAGTCAATCGATTCTGATCGCATTTTTAACATGCGGAAAATATGCTAGAGTTTTTTGAATAAATTCGGTTAAGGAGAAGGGACTTAAAAAGGTAAAAGGTAATTGTTGAAAAAATTGCAGAAATAACGCGGACTACGGACCGCGGAATCACCGCGGAAGTAGCAGTCTGGAAATTTCTCCTCGCCGTTCTGATTATAGATCATTATACAAGCCCTAAAAAAATCCCAAAAAGTCTCCTGATTTGTAAATGATCAATAATCATTAAAAAATCCCATGATCCCAAATAAAAATTTAAAAAAAACCCTAAAAAAATCTATAATGATCTCAAAATAAATCTTCGACTTAAAGAAAGAAAAATACCAATATTAATATTGAGATTAATTTTTTTCCTATAAAACCCCAAAAAATCATCATATAATCCCTTGGAAATAAAAAAAATCTTTTTAGGATCATTGAAATTTTAAATCTTCAAGATTTTTTGATTTTATTAAGGATTATTTTTTATAATGATTCAATCAACAAGATTTTTTTGGGATCAGACAATGAGATATTTTGTTTAAATCTTCCAGAACATTTTGTGATTTTTTCAAATCTTCAAAATTTTCCCCCAGATTGTTTGGGAAATCATGAGATTTTTATATTTTTGGGAGATTGTTTTAGGACCATTGTTTTTTAGATTAGAAGATTTTTTTACGGCCATAATCCGGTCTGCGTTTCAGACTGCTACTTGCCGCGGTATTTCCGCGTTTCAACTTACCCGTAAAAATAGTTTCTTCTATATAGGGGCGTCAGATGACTGGCTCAAAAGACACTTAATGGTCCGCTTGCTGAGCATTTACCCTTAGGCCTGTAGACCTAACCCCGCACTCTAATCTGTTTTCTATATACCGATTAGCAGTGGGATTTTTAC
>JAUCNG010408249.1:0-10347 GCA_032353305.1 Cephalothrix spiralis
AAAATCGAAAAATTTGATGCTTGGGCCCGATCAGCTGATATTCGCAATAAAGAATTGAATTGAATTGCCCGATCCCTACCGAATTAGAACATGAAAATCCAGCGTTTTGATTGGATGATTACTACCACGTGATACACCAAATCGTTCTAATAGTTATTAGTGTTACTAGGAGGGGAGTGATGTATATATCTATACTCCTTAATACTGAACTCATTTAACAATAATTACCAATAAGAGAAATGTTTTCGAATATAATAGTTTTGATATTATGTTTATTATTATTACACGACATTCGATAACAATTCGCGTTGACATGTTGAGTCATCGCTGTCAGATTTCGAATTCCACTCTCGCGCGTGGAATTCGCGGTCTAATTCAACGGATCTCTATCGTCGAGTAATGATAAATATTACTGTATTTCATTTCAAAATAACTTGTTATTATGAAACGAAATACATCACTACTCATACAGTAATATGTATACAATTTAGTCCCACTATAAAACGGTTTCTTAATTTCGCTGTTGCCCGGTTGAATTTACAAAATAATAATAATTATATTTAATATTATAGGTAATTGCCAAAGGACCACCAGATACCACTTTTTCATGGGTGTCAGATCTACAGTTCGCCTTATCTGGATTATTTGGGAATTTGAGTGGACGAGTTTTGGATTCTCGCCGAGGTGAGTATCAATATTCGTTCAAAAATAAATATAGAATTTCTTTGTTGGTAGATTAACAGAAAGGGTATTGAAATGATTTTAACCGCTATTTTTTCGATTTCTATTAATATTTGCAGTCACTTAAATACCCGACTGAATCTTGCACACTATAGCTTGACTGTCCCAAATGATCTCCTCTAAGAGTACTATAAACTCATTTCTTACATGGCCCGCCCACCGCAGGGTGACCAGTGACCTGGAAAACAGGGAAATCAGGGAAAAGTCAGGAAAAAGATTTTGGTTCAAAAAGTCAGGAAATTTTCAAATTTTGATGAAAGTCAGGGAAAAGTCGGGGAAATTTATTCCTGAGAATTAGTTCACTACAAATAATTTGTCGTGAAATACATTTTGATGAAAAATATATGTCGCGAAAGACAATTTCATGGCAAATATTTTGTCGCTTGGTCAGGGAATTTTTTTGAAAAGTCGGAGGAATTTTAAAATTCAAAAATACTGGTCACCCATTGGGTCTGTCGACTGAAAAAATGCATTCCAATGATGGTTTGGAATCGATTGCTTCGAGTTTTGATTATTGCACATGCGCAATACCTCATTTCGAATACACATAACCAGCGATCATCGATTCCCAGTTTAATTTTCAGTCGACAGGCACGTGTCAGAGTGAAGTTTTAAGCATCATAGCGTCTATTCTCTAAGAAACATCAAAGATTAAATTAAGAATGAATGGATATTAGGCAAATCTTATGCCGTCGTTAAATACTAGAAGTTAGACGTTGTCCGTCCCTTCGCGCGGCTTTAATCGTTATGTAGGGTATATGCATGAGTGTATGGTGTCGGCGGAAGTGATCTGTCTAGACGTTATTGTTGGGCTTCAAAGCAAAGAGATTCAAGTGCGATTTTTTTTGCATTTTTTCAGTTATTCCTCAACCTGCCTACTTTAGTGATAATGAAGATACAGTTTCGGCAATGTTGAAAAGCAACCTATGGGCTTCGCTATTCCGTGGTGGTTACAGAATGAGTAAAATTGAAAGATCGCTGTCTGGAATTTACGTGAGTTAATTATCCTCTTTGAAAGAAAATAATGCATAATGAATCCTAGAGATAATCAGCAATTAGGTACAATCTTAAAGAAGCATGCAACATGATACTTAAGTATTACTAATGATATCCCACATTGATTTACAGGGTGACTACAGGGTCAGGGAAACCTGGAAAGTCAGGGAATTGAAAATTGGTCAGGGAAAGTCATGGAAAATAAGGGAATTTATCTTTGTGGTCAGGGAAAATCTTATACTTAAGAACTCAAAATTGAGATTAGCTCTTCGTATTTGTTTACTTTAAGATGAATCTTGGTTTTGTTTAGAAATAGAGTTGCAAATATTATATAATATTTCGATAATGAAAATTAAGAAAGTCCGGGAAAATGGTTAGAAATGGTCATGGGAAGTCAGGGAAATGATCCTGGTAAATCTGTAGACACCCTGATTTAGCAGATTTGGAGTTTATTTCGAATAGTTAATTAATTAAAATTATTTTTGTGTTCAAACGCGTGGAAAATTTCACCAGTCACCGGCTCTCTCGTACAAAGCGGCATTCAATCAATGAATAGCGATATTCGACAGTGTTATGCAACAGATTTAGATAACGCTTAGATCCAAGGTAAAATTAAAAAATCCAAGATTAAAAATAAAATATACTGTTACAGAGTCTGTAAAAATAGAAACGTAACAAGGACTTATACTTAAAGCTTGCGTTAAATTTACAAGGCCTCAGTGCAGTAAGTTGTGCTGAGAATTAACGTCGTCTAAAATTTGTGTCCTATTTCTTCTTCCAGGAGGCAAACCCGGAAACACAGGTTCATTGTTTCCTTGTTGAACTTGCTGAAGAACCTACTGAACTTGGCCAGGAATTGCTCAAAAAGTAAGTTACAATAAGCGACCACAAGCCTAAATTAGGGATAAACATTGGCACGTGGCCTATCTAACCAATACAAAATCCTGCAACCGGGCAGTTATTTGCCTATAACTAAAGAAATATTGAAGCTATCACATAAATTAACGTACCGTTTAATTAGACCCTTATTTTATGTTATGTTAAATCCTCAATGATAAAACACTATGGGATCGTTTTGTAGCTTAATATGATAATACTAATAATTTTATTTCTAATCATGTTATTTCAAATTTACCGCCCTTGATGTTAATTATTCTCGGCTTGTTAATTATTCTCGGTTTACTGTCTTTGCCGAGCATATTGTTTTTGGTCTGTTTTTTTTACCTTCCCTGAACGATTGGGATAACATACTACTGATCATTCAGATAAAAATGACTGTTTCTGACCTTAAACTCAATTTTTAATACGTCGACATAACTATAATAGGATTTACTTCTGACCATTGTCCAATCGAAAACACCCAGTTTTGGAAAAGTAGACTGAAGGTCTAAAAAGCAGGAGGGTATTCAGTTTTCTAAAAAAAGTATGAAAAAGAAGAAGAAAACCCTGCAACAGTCAAGCTAAGCTATTATTGAGGATAACGAACACTTTCTGATGTTAATTCGATAAATGAGAACGAAGTGCTTGAGGCCGAAGGGGTCGTGCGAGTTTCGAAGGACTCTAAATCGGAAGCCGCCGATCCTCGGGTTCTTTTGGATCCATATCATGTATGGATCCTGTATCGGATAATGCCGACACTCATTGGTTTAGAAGTGGTAGGGGACGAAGTGGTTTGGGCCCAAATGACCGGCACACATTAACAATATGTTTTTAGAATTTTTTAGAAAATAATAAATTTTAAAATATGATTTAAATAGAAGATCATAGAATAGCAGTTTGATCAACCTTACAAAATATTTAATTTGTGGTATTAAAAGACAGAAATGTACCAAAATGATGTTCAAATTGTGTTCCCGACTTGGACCAAATTGAATATTTTTCGGAACACAAGGAACATATTTTTTTAAATGTTTCGTGTGTTCCAAAAAAGTGTTCTAGAATAAGGGTTTCGATTTTGGGACAAATAGAACATTTATTGGAGCACAAGGAATATATTTCTAAAATGATCCAAATAAGAATTATGTTCTGATAAAATGTTCAAATTAAATGTTCCATATTATAAAGACACTGGGGGGGGACTTCTTTTGACATGAAACACATTGAACTTTTTTTTTTAAAGTGTTCCAAATAAAATTATGTCTGAATAAATGTAATTTCCATAATCAAGCGTTGTGATTTGGAGTTACGGGAACATATTTTAGAGTTCTGAAAAAATATTCCATTATTAAGTGTTCCGATTTGGAGACATTGGGAACATATGTAATTTTTAAAATTTTTCTAAATTTACCAAATGTAATAATGTTCTGAAAAATGTTCTATAATTAGGCGTTCCGTTTTGGGGACATTATGTTCCAAACATATAAATGTTCAGGGAAAAACGTTGCTAAGTGTTCCGAAATAACGTTACAAAAATGTTCAAGTGTTCCGAAAAAATGTTTCACTACATGGACATTAGGAACATATATGTCCCAAAAATGTTTCCAGTTTTTACAGTGTACTAGTAGTTTTATCCCAATAACTGTAAACGTTGTTGACAAAAATGCCTTACTTCTGTTTTGTTCAAAAATCATCAAACCAAAACAACCGTGGCATTGATACGAACGTCACTATATATGCATAACTGATATAAATACAATGTACTTCTGAACGTGATTTAAAGCCTTTTTTGTCACATTGTTTATTATGACAGTAATAAAAACGCCCTGAATGTACTTTCTTGCGAATTTTTGGTACTTGCCGGATTAACATTGCATGCAGGCTTGCAAACAATTAATGCACAAATCAAACTAATGTCTCAGATCACCTTCCTTTAGCAGCTTTAGATATGTCATGTTACCTAGATGCCCACGGCTTCGAGACATACTGCACATATGAGTTCCACTTAAAAAATGTTGATGGCAACACTTGTTAACCGCTGAAATATCAGTACTTATAGGACTTCTATAAACACAGTACTGATGGCAATCACCTTTAATTTCACAACCAGATTTGGTAGTTTTAAATGAATCATCAGCCGAGTCGCAATCTAACAAATCGTAGAATTTATCAAAGAAAGCTGGTATCAAGCTGGTATGGCTGCCGCAATGAAAAGTTGAAATCGAATGGATTTGTGTAGATCATTCGGCGAGAGATGGGATCGAACGACCATGTGAGAACGCCGACCCAAATTCTTGATAAGAACCTTCGACTTTTTAAATATTACTTCATAAAAATCCACAATATATAAATACATTTTAATACAATATAACAATGTATATGATATTGATCTAGGTCAAGTAATCTGGTTCACTGGTTGCTTGAAAAACATATTTAATCGATTGCTATTGTCCAAAAAGTACATATCTTTTTTATGACTTAGTATATTCATGCACTTTTACATCGTCATCGTCTAAATTTCCTAAATTCTATTTGTAGATGATTGGACATCGCACATTAACTATTTCCAAATTTATCTATTGGTCCCCTTAGAACACGAATCAATGCATATTGCATAAATTGAGATTATTTATACCTATGTCTCAACAATACAAATTATTGTTACGTACTTTGATTTCAAACTTTAGAATTAACGCTCTATTACTATATTTCAATTTCCACTGACTGGTAAGGTCCAGGGCATGGTGGTCAATTTATGATCAAAAAGTTGGATATCATTTCTGATATGTTTATTGTGTACAGCGTGACTCAAAATTATGGAGAACAGCCAGATGACGTCATATTGTGACTCAATTATGAATTGACCATATCGCTGTTAGTGATCACTAGATGATCATGGTGTTCAATAAGCTGTTTCGGGAGTGTTGGTAGATGAGCAAGTTCCCACAATACATCAAGGACCTGAAAATATCAATCATCTTTTGAACAGAGTTCGTGAAACCTGCGTTCGTTCCATGGCTCGTGCGAACTATGTTTGGAGATGCTCCCTAACCTGGCCCATAAAAATGCAAAAAACACTATTTTTGTCAATTTGAGGACAAATATTAATGGTGGAGAGCTCAAAATTTAACTAATCGTATATCTTTAGGTAATGATTGATTTTGCATTAAATATCATTGGATGAAATCACATGGTTAAAGTCACGTGACCTCTGAAGTTTCAAAAGTAGACAACTGAAAAAAACGCCCAATAAAAATTAAGATTTTTCTAGAGAGGTCTGGCAAAAAGCAGTTAAAACAGCTATCGTATGCAATCAAACATGCTGCTGAGGAAAAAATGAAAATGATGCTGTCGTTGCTTTTAACCAATGATTTTTATGCATTTTAATGGTGAAACTGAAAGGAAATAATATTTTATGCAAAATCAATCATTACCTTCACATATCGATTGTTTAAATTTTGAGCCCTTCACCATTTATTTTTGGGCCTCAAATCGACAAAAATAGTTTTTCGGCGTTTTTTATGGCCCAGGCTGTACTATAGCTTTGACAGGGATTGAAAATCAATGGAAAAAACATACTATAGCACATTATAACATTTGTTCGTCATGACTTGACATAACCAATAAAAAAGAGCACATAATAAGTAACTATTCATAACTTTGGGTTGGTCTCTATTACAATTGGATCACTGATTGAATATGATTTAACAGAGCGTATACAGCTTGAAAAATATCTAGAACCATTTATCATTCTTTTATGTATGTACTTTATTTAGACCAAGTGGCGTGAATTTTAGATCATTTGGTAAGACATATTTATAGACGGAATACGCATCTAAAAATGCAATAAACTGTCTCTTTCGCCTTAACCATATGATAAACTTAATATCTCTTAAGGATTTTCATTGGAATTTATAATAAAGTACATTTACATAATTAGTCCTACTATGAATTATTTTGTTAAAAAGTTCTTTCCTGATTTGGCTGCACACTTTGGTAAAACCAAACCAAACAGCGTTGGATTAACATTACGCTATTATAACAGATGTATCTTCAGTACTCTAATAATATTGACAATATGGATATCACAATGCGAAATGCAACCACAACATATCATACATTACAACCTTTCATTAGAACCTGCAAATCAACTTGTTTTGGAATACACTAATGCCACAATTGCATGCATAGCGAGGAAAATATCCAAATCTAAACGACATGTAGACATAGAATTTAGAGGCATCACTCCGGAGGTTGATGTTTGTGACAGCAGTAGTCTGGGGACTGAATGTTACCCTTTAAATGTTGAGTGTACAAAGTGCTCAACCAACATCACTTATGGTGAGTTGAGCATGACCTTTACGAATGTTACATGGCAAGACAATGGGTTATACTACTGCAGTGTTATGTCGAATGTTATAAAAACAGTAAGACTTAATGTTGAAGTACCTCCCAAAAACATAACATGTTACAGATCGACAAAGATGGACTACACGAATATGACAATAATGGCATGTGAAATAGGGTGTTGCCATCCGAAGCCAATGGTGCAATTGCATGGGGATCATGAAACTATAGTTGGGATTCAAGGAGATAATACTGAATGCAGCGACGAATTGGCCGGAATGAAAAAGTACAGGATTATATATGCCGTTGTTCATACTGGTGGACATTACTTAAATGTCTCGGGAAAATGGTACCAAAGAATAAGAAACATTACGGATATTTTGCCAGAAGAACAACAGAAACCCAGTGCAAAACCAGCAGTAGAAAAAAGCAACAATATATATTTCGTATATTTTCTAACGGTTCTATCAGTTCTATGTCTATTAGGTAGTTTATGTTTAGTCGTTTTTTATAATAAGAAGAAATCAGATGATAAAAAAAGTGCAAGGGTTACGACGGTGTTAACGACGGATATACAGACGGAAGAGCCGAAAGAGGAGCCGAAGGAGGAACTGATGAAAGAGCCCCAATCTAGACTCGATGAGGAGGATACAAGTTACGACAGTAACAGGTCCAGCAGGTCTAACTGGTCTTACAAGTCTACGTCACCACTTGTCAAATGGTAATAACTGAACTTCATTTAGAACCTTCAGGGCCTCTGCCCTTGCACACCGTGTGAGCCCTAGGCGAACTCATTGACTCCACCTAGGCCTCTGTGTTTAAAAATCGTTCATAAGGACATGCAATATCAAAACGAGGTCGGACATGAAGTGAGAGCTTCTTCGTTGGACACATACATGTAGAATCAGAAGAAAAAGCTGACTTGGGATTTAAATATTTTGACAATTCGAGCCACTAAGTATAAATATTTTTATAAGTTTGCATTACAAGCATTGATAAAGGTTCCTGATGATGTCTTTTAGAGTAAAGACGAAACGTCGGATTCTTAATTAAAATTAAAATTTTAAATCTTTAAAATTCTATTAATCAGTGTGGATTCTTTATAGTATAACAGTTATACACGGAACTTGTTGTGTTTTTCATAGTATTAATTGATAAAGGTATTTGTTAGCTCTTAGAGAGAAACACTCTTGTTTTGGTGTAACTGAAAATAAAATAAAATTAGGTGATCTTGTATTAATAGTTTATAGTGATTTCTCTAGAACTAGATGGCATTTGGCCGTAGTTTTTAAGTTAATACTGGGTCTGGTGGTTTAATTAGATCAGTCCACATTAAAACTAACTTTGATTTAACTGCAAGACCCATTTGTAAATTGTTTCCTCTTGAAATATCTTGTGATTCGAATTTTGCAGAAAGCTTAAATTTAAATTTGCCTTCAGTTAATGACAATAATGATAATCTACTTATAAATAATCGTCCTTCAAGGGTGGCCAAATATTAGACAGAATAAAATATTATCTTGATAATGTATTTTTAATATTTACATTTAACTTGTAGAGTATATGATCACATTAATAACATTAATAAGCACGTTCGTATTTTTAATAACTTGAGTTTTTCTGTATTTGTAAATGTTTGAATATGAATTTTTTATGGTTGGGATTTTGAGTTTACATGCCTGGGCATTATGATCCACCAAAAATTAAGACCCAAAACCCCACTTGGCCATGTTTTTTGGGCTCCAAATCTTGGGTTTTTTTCTCAGTACGATTTACATAATTTTGGCATATTTCTTGTCTCCACTAAAAGATAAAGAATTGTTTTTATTTCTGATAAAAACTTAGCTAAATATTATTAGAGAGCTCTTGAGCATGAGGCGCACAATGACGCCGAAAAAATATCGATTTTTTTCCATTAAATCAATAATATTGACACCATACAATATTTTCTCACGTGCGTTAACGAAAAAAACATCAAAAAATTTATTAGGTGCCATACTAATTACTCTAGTAAACAAGAGGTAGATATCTGTACTCTGTCAATTTATCTTGATCGGGTATAAAAATTCCCGGAAAAGAAGTGTTCTTTATTAGCGAGCGCACTACATACTAATTATCATAGAAAAAAAATTAAGATCCTATTTTAGTTTGAGGAAACAAGATCCCCTGCGTTGCAATTTTTTTTAAGTCGGTTTATAAAAAAGTTATAAGGTGATCAAAAATGCTCACGTCGTTAACGTTATTATAATTTCTATCTTAATGAATACCAATCAATGATTTCTGGTCATCAATATAATTGGGCAAATAATTCTCATAATGAGCGGAATAGGGACCAGAGATCGTATATCCGTGATATCATAATGATATATTAAAAAGTCTCATTATGCAAAATGAAAGGTCCTATTTATAAAACTTAATCTGGCCCTTTAAAAAAATTATGGGCCTACTTCACCGAAGGGCCTATAAATATTCTGAGGCTTAGAATTGGATGGGCCTATATCAGACTCCCTCGCTTCGTTTTTAATCAGTACATTAAGCGGCGCTTGTTAATAATACTTACATCGTCTTTACAGCCGCAGCAACCGTTTTTCGCGGCAATTTGTGTGGCAATTACCTGGATCTGCGGCTCAGCAATTGCTGGTAACCGTGGAAATAGGTGATAATTATAAGAAAGGCTTAGAACATTATTTGCTTTGTTTACGTTAGACTTAATTTTTGGAGCGGCAATCTCACGCTGCTGATCATACAAACTTTCCACCAAGAAAAACCAGAAATTTAGCCTGGCAGTGAACGTGTTAACATACCTGTGTACTGTACATGATATATATTTTGGGATTTAACCCATGGTTTTTCCAAAATGTTGGTTTTTTGGCAAATATGTGAATCGGAAGTCAAAAACTGAACAAAAATTTTAATGAATCATTAATTTTCGGTTCACTTTTGACCTTTCAGCTGATCTCTGTTGGAACATGTGCTGCAGTTTTATTGATCCGCTAATATACCTAATAATTACATTATTTGCTGCAAATATTTTAAATTTACGTAAAAAGCAAGTTTGGGTCAAATCTTCAAATATAGTAATTTTAAGAATTAAAAATAATAGACCACTATATATTCTGCCATAATTTTAAGGAATAAATTAGGCAAAATTAGAAATTAAGAAAGAAATTCAGACCTTTAAATTTTTGATGTGTCGGAACAAAAATTTCACAATCTTTTGCCACTCAGGTACAATTTTAAGTCAATATCCCGGACCATCGAGCGAAATGCGATAAGCGCTGCAGCGCCAAATTTTAAACGATGAATTGAGAGCGGAGAAACTCAGTACTAATTTTCCTCTCTAAATATTACCCAACTGAATAGCTAATAACTCTTTCATAACTTACT
>JAUCNG010408360.1:0-10347 GCA_032353305.1 Cephalothrix spiralis
TCAACTATCCGCCAATATGAAAAACTGACGGGGGGCACTTTTGGTACAAAAATAATTGCCCTCGCCAATTTTTCCATAGCCTTTGAAAACGCTCCGACAAAAAAAGGGCCGATCCCGACACACCAACTGAGCTAGCGAGAAGCATATTAAGCTTTTAAGTCGTTTTGCGTTAATTCTGTCTATTTTACGTTATACTGTAGTATTTTACGGTTCGATTAGTAACTAGATATGTTCGTGTGTATCGGCAGAATGGAGTTGAAAATAGCTACGAGTTGAAAATCATCTTCACTTTAGAGTCAGTACTGTTGTCAGTTATAAATAAGATTGTCTGCGGTCTCATAATTTAATGTTAAAATCAAGTTCATTACATTAAGAGAGTGCATCTACCTCAAATAGACATTACTTTCTTATCTCCTTTTTCATTCAATTGGCACTATCTTTCTGTCAAACAAAGTTCAGGAGTTTGAAATATTTATTTTCAAAGTACAGTGGTCTTTAAACTACGAAAAGTAATTACGAAAGGCGATTAACCGATTAATTGTTGAAAACATGCTTAAAATTACTCTAATTTACACATCAAACACAGCAATAAGTTAAAAGGAAATTACATCTTATATCCTTAGCTCTAGATTAATAAGATGAAAAGGCGTTAGCTCCCCAAGGTGTATAGAATAATTAAAGGTACACTTTTGAGGATTTAATTTTTAAGATTCTGAGCAGCGATCAATTATCGATAAAAATGCACTCATTAGTCATACATTTCCTCTGTTTTTTGCCGTGAGTTATTATAAACCAATATATGACATCACTCAATTTAAATACCACTGTAGGCCTAATATTTACTTTGCATAAATAATTATTTCGAACTTCTGAACTTAGTTTGACAGAAGGAAAATTTCAATAAGAAGAGGCAAATAAAAGAAAACTTCCATCATAACATAGTAATCTCTATAAAGTAGTACCACGTGACAGAAAATTCCGTGTAGATTTGACTAGCCATTTTTGACTACCAATTTTGCGCTTTTTGAAAATGGACTGAAGTAAAATTTTAAACTACTAACCAATCCAAAATGAAATTGAAATTAAAGTATTATGCAAGTATATCAAAAGAGAAATTCTTGTAACTTTAAAAATACCGTCATTGATCTGTTTCTTTACTGAAAAGCGATTTCTCTTTTTAAAGAACGATATATTTAGTACAGCTGGTCGCCTGAGATCTAATTATTTTATCTGGAAGGTAGTAAACACAGCGGATAGAAGCTTAAAAGCATTTGTCTGATATGCTACCCAGTATACAATGTACTCCACTAATCACATTGCCTTTTTAGAACACACTGTATATAATAATCAAATGTACATTGTTGGGGATTTAATTATTACGATTCTGAGCGACAATCAATTATCGATAAAAATCTACTCATTAGTCATTTCCTCTGTTTTTTGCCGTGAGTTATTACCAATATATGACATGACATGATATGCTTGAGGTGTTGTATTCCATTGTTAATCCTTCGACACAGCGTCGAGGTCTAAGGGAGTTAGATGAGATTGTCACCTGACTCATTTGTGTTCGATTTTTTATATCTTGTTTGTCTCCTTTATTGAGTGTGACTATTATTAATCTTCAGAGCCACGGGCGATGACCATACTTACTTTATCGCAAAAGTTTATCGCAAAAAGTTAGTCCGGGGATTACTCCGGAGTGGGTGCCTCTCCGGATACCTTCTTGACTTCCGGTATTTAAGCCAATGGCCCTCAGCTATGACCAGTCTGGTGCAGTTTGACTTTTAATCAAAGGGATTAACTCACTTTCCGTCACCTTTTGTGTTAAATCATCCTTAATCCCCTTTGTCCGGAGCTTTTGATGAAATTAACGAAAAATATGATAATTGTCTCCACTAACAGGATCAAATCATAGACTAACACTGCGCAATCAGCCTAATTGAACGTAAGATAAATAGCGCTGGGCATGTATTAGAGCAAAACATAATCAAAGCAATTTGATTGGCTCATAAATAAACAGAAAATATTCTTTAAATTCAAAATCTATTTAGATACTCAAGTGTCTTTTTTATAATTTAACATGTTGACGGAAGACTTAACTGATTCTTTATTCACATTATCAAATAAAATTAAACCTAATTGGAGCAGCATTTCGGTTATGCAATCCTCGGGAACGAGGTTGTAACGCTAAGCAATACTAGGGAAAGGCAACTAAATTGTTGCAATATGCACCCTCGTTACCGGATATTACTCAACCAAAATACATGCAAATAAAATCGTAACTCAACATAGGGAATTTAAAAAGGTTTTTATCTAATATATTGATTTATATTAAGTGAACTTGTCGAAATAAAGTCCAATCAATTTATGTTGAGTCCAGTGCGTTATCCGTTATCTGCGTGCTCATACTACATTTACATTTAAAATATTAAAATTTAGCATTTACATAGAATTTGAGCATCCTTTTGGAAAATATCCATTACCTAGTGTTTTCGATAAAGTAACGTAACTAGTTGAAGTTTTGTTAAGACTCAAAGATTCATATGAAGCTGCTATTATCTCTGAGTTAATTTCGGACAGTAGCGGAGATATATTTGGTAAGGTATCGTCCTCATTTTGGAGGTCTGATGACATTCTGTCAATCAGTGAAAAGCACTCATCAGCAGTTGGCCTCTCTGATGCCTCATGTGCACAAACACGAGTAACCATTTCAGTTAACTTTTCTGGTCCATTATTGTCTCTGAAAGATTTTGCAACATCCTGTTGATCGTATCGAAACCCGAAGTACATCTCCAGCATCATTATTCCAGTATTATAAACATCACTCTTTGCTGAGTATGTATACGCCCTGCGTCCACGCTTGACTTCTGGTGCACAGTACAAAGGTGTTCCTTTGAAATGGCTTGTTATTTCCTCATCGCCAACTATAACATCAGCTAATCCGAAGTCGGTTATCTTCACGGTGCCATTGAATGACAACATTGTGTTTTTCAGTTTTAAATCTTTATGAATTAAAGATTTTTTATGTAAATAAGCTAACCCGATATATAACTGTGATTTAATTGTCAAAAAATGATGAAGACTTTTCTTAAACTCTGATGTTGCAGCTGTACATTTAGCTGGGTTCCTCTTATTGGTCTGACCATCTTTGATAAAATGGCTGTAAAGATCCTCTTTGCACAATTCCATTAAAATCAGAAGGCAATTTCCCCCCTTAATTTCCTGAAGTTTAAGACCATGGAATTGTACTATATTTTGGTGAATACATTGCCGCATTTTATTTGCTTCGTCGTTATTCGATTTTGTTAAATCAATATTTTTGTCATTAAGTTGGCACACTTTGATCGCGATATGCAAGTCGTTTTTAACTGTGTACCTGTACACATTTCCAAATGCACCTTTTCCAATTTCGGTATCTTTTTCGATATTAAGATCAATGAACCATTCTATAGATTGATCAGTTGCAATTATATTTACTTGTTGGTGTATCATAAACATAATAAAATCATTTTTGTATAAGAATACCTTTTCTCCGATTGACTCCTTCTTAGTTTTTGTTATACATAACTCATTAAAATGTGGCAAGGCTATTTCAGATTTCGTTATTAAGTTATCAATATGGCTGTTAAAAATATTGTGTATTTCGCAATTGAATTTATCTTTATAGGCCTCCTTAAATATTGTTTTGCAATATTTAAGTCTCTTGATGTACTTATCTGCTCCAAGATTGCTTATATCGAATCCAATCTTACTATCATTTTCATCTGCTTTGGTTGGATGTTCATTTCGTACAAAATCTGACTCTAATTTTTCCAGTATTTTGTATTGAGCACCCAAAATGCAACATCGCAATGAGATAAGTATCAAAATAGGATAGTAATTAAGAATATTTAAAACTATAGGGTAATAACCATTTACGGAAGCCACATCCAAAGCTTGAGTAACTTCATTTAAGTTAAGTTCTTGAGAATAATTTTCTAGAAAAAAATTAACGATATTATCATTGTTTTCTGATACTGCTCTAACGAATTCATTATGCAATAGCTCAGTACTATTATGTTGATGCTTGAGAGATCTGATATTGGCTCCACTTTTGATAAGCTCTTTGATAATATCTAAATGTCCACGTTGAGATGCACATACCAATGGAGTCACATTTTCATTGTCTTGCTTCTCGATATCAGCACCATTTCTCAGTAATAACTTAACCACATTATTGTGTCCGTTTTGTGACGCACAAAATAGCGCTGTGCGTCCTGCAATGTCCTCTACATTCACGTCAGCTTTTGCTTTGATAAGCTCTTCTGCAACGTCTACATGTCCATTTACTGATGCGATTATCAATGCAGTTGCTTTTTTGTTTTCTTGGTTCTCGATATCAGCTCCATTACTTACTAATAACTTAACCAAATTATTGTGTCCACTTTGTGACGCAAAGAATAGTGCTGTGTGTCCTAAAATATTCTCTGCATTCACTTCAGCTTTAGCATTTATAAGCTCTTCTGCAACGTCTACATGTCCTTTATCTGAAGCGTACATCAATGCAGTCAAATTGCTATTGTCTTGTTTGTCAACATCTGAAGCCTTACATAGTAATAACTTAACCACATTATTGTGTCCGTTTTGTGACGCAAAAAATAATGCTGTCTGTCCTGCATTGTTCTCTGCATTCACGTCAGCTTTTGCATTTATAAGCTCTTCAGCAACGTCTACATGTCCTTTTTCTGATGCGTTCATCAATACAGTTACTTTGTTATTGTCTTGTTTCTCAACATCTATACCACTACATAGTAATAATTTAACTATATTATTGTGTCCGTTTTGTGATGCAGCAAATAGCGCTGTCTGTCCTGCAATGTTCTCTGCATTCACGTTAGCTTTTGCAATGATTAGTACTTCAGCAGCGTCTACGTTTCCCTTTTTTGATGCGATCATCAATGCTGTTAGTTTTTGATTGTCCGTTTTTTCTATATCAGCACCATAACTTAGTAATAACTTAACCACACTACTGTGCCCGAGTTCTGACGCTATATGTAACGACGTAAAATCTTTACATGTCTGTATATCAATTTTAGCTTTTGCATTGATTAGCTCTTTAGCAATATACAGATACCCTTGATATGATGCATAAAACAATGCGGTTGAACCTAAATTGTCTTGTTCGTCAACATTTGCATCATTTCTTAGCAATAATTTAACCAGTTCTATATGTCTATTAATCGTCGCCTGATGTAAGCAGGTTAATCCATTTCTATCCCTATTAAGTACATTGGCTTTGGCATCTATAAGCACTTTTGCAACCTTTAAATGTCCATATTTTGAAGCAAGCATCAAGGAAGTTTGTTTTCCATTGGCTTGTTGGTCAACATGTGCAGTTTTGCTCAATAATAACTTAACCAAATGGCAGTGTCCCTTTTGTGATGCTCTATGTAGTGCCGTAAAACCCATATTGTCTTTTGTATTGATGCATGCCCCTTCGTTTATCAATTGTTCTGCTATTCTATAGTTCCCAAAGCTCGATGCACATATTAATGGAGTTGCTCCATCATTATTTGTTCCATCAACATTTGCGCCTTCTCTGAGAAGAACATATACTTTAGCACTATCATAAATTTTGCACGCAAGATGAATCGGAGTGTAACCTTTTAGATTTTTGGCGTTAACATCAGCTAGTTTTGATTTTAATAGTAACATTACAATTTCGACTGAATGGATCAAAATAGCTTGAAACAGTGCTTTTTCCGGCGGATTGAGCCCTTCGAAAACGTCATCCATTTTAAAAGTGATTTGTCAGCACTTACCGTTAATGTTCTAAACAAAAATATTATACTCCAATATAAACCTTTACTATTCATTCGTTTTTTGTGTATCCACACACTGTTTGAAAGACAGTTTGTTATGGTTATCTGCGTGAGCAAAACATGTATATAGATTTATTTATATATCTTATTATTTGTTAAGTAAAATACAAATATGTTGAATCATTTGAATTAAAGCATTATTCACTATCACTTCAGTACGACATATTTTTGAATACAGATCTTTTCACACCGTAAAACTACTCAGGCGCATACAACAAATACGCACTAGCTTATTAATGAATATGGCTTTTGAATACGGAAAAATATGTTTACCTTTTAATGTATGTTTTATCAAATCGATTTTAAAATCTCACTTTAGCACCCACTTTTTCAATTTGCTCTAAAATGGCGTATGGCTCAATATTGTAACTAGCCTAGTAGAATGGATCATTCAATAACCATAACGGTTTTATGAAAATTACCTTTTTAGTACTAAAATAGTAAGGATAATAACTAGTAGTCTTAAACCAACTATCATGACCGGGGCCGCATTAGTAGACAAGTTTCAAAAATAATCTGATATGCTTGAGTAATCCAGGGAAAATTCATTAATATAAACCTAGTTGAACTAAATACGGACAATAGTGCTTGCATTTTGTATTCAATTATTCAATGGTGTCTATGATTGAATTATCGTAATTGCCATTCTCTTATATTTTTGCTGAAATGGAGTATTTTCAAATCTGAGCGTATTTCGGGAATAATTTGAGTTCCAAAACTCGACTTAGGATTATATTGTGGATCTTTCAAAGTGTCTTTGTTCGGTATTGATCAGTATTTAGCAGAATCTTGATGTTATATCTAATGACTCTTTTTCATCATTATATTTTATGTTTTTACGACTGAACGCCAACCAGTATAATGTATTACCAAAAGCGATTATGAAATGTCTGATGATCAGACACTTCTGTCCTTATTTTGCCTACATCTATATCATTAACATGCTTCCAATTGTTGGCAAGTTGACATGGTTAAGTCTCCTTGTCTACAGCAACTTGATTGTTTTGGTATCGACTGTGTTAGAACATATCTTCAAAATATATTTTGTCTTGTCATGTCATCATGAAAGATCTACGACTTGAAAGCTTCGAATATTTGACAAGTTAATGGAATCGTCTTGGATTCACTTTCTGGCCCAATTTTAAATTGAATTGGCTGGCGAGGTGCAGAGTTTTCAAACTTCGTTAAATTCGTCGTGATAAGTGATAAATGTATTTTATCTTAAATTTTCGGGTACCAATGTTTTAATATAATAATAGAAGACCTGACAGTACATTTTGCTTTGCACTATATATATGGAGGAAGCAACCAGATGTACTGGTGGGCACCTGACCAAGGTAAACTGGGCCACCAACCTGATGCTATAGCCAACAACCTGGGAGCCGCCTACCGGCTACTCTTATACATGCAATTTCTTGCATTTATCGAATAGTCTGTGCATGAAACGTTCGAGAATCATACACACCAAGCCGAGACAATTAAATACGTCGCTATTGTCTTTGATGTTGTATTTATACAACCAGTCTGGGGCACTGGATGACAGCCTGTATAGATCAGTTGGCAAGAGAAGTGGATTGAACGGGGTTCGTACACTCGACCATCAGATAATGAGTCTGATGCTCTACCTGCTGAGCTAACCGGGCGGTGTTGCACTCCGTGAGTTTTTACTAAATAACTTTATTATACAGTTATTGTACAATTTTTGATGTGCATTTAATACAATGCAGTTATTTTACGAGGCGCGAGGTTTTTGTACAATAAATTTTAATATTTGATCGTATTTGTTTAATAATATTATTTATTGTATCTTATGCTGTAATAAGTGTACTACAATACTGCGCCTACGGATATATTATACGTATAGCAGTTGTTCAACAGCTATAAATCCACTATAAACATAAGCATATTTTATTATTTTATAATGCAATTAGCAAATGTACAAATGTATAATAAAATGTCATTTCAGGAAACATATTGGATGTGCATAATGATTTTAATTAGTAGTTTATTGACTAAGACGCAGTATAATATCATTAATTTCACGCAAAACCCATAAATAAGTAGTGAACTTGACGCGAACTTAGGGTAGCAGAAAACCAAGTCATAAAAACTTACAAATAGAGGGGCGAAAGGAACATGATGTGTTAATGAAGGAGTGGGTAAAAGGGTGAATTCAACCAAAATTGCAATTTGAAGGACATAAAAGTCTTAATGTGTGTAATAACCAATATGACAGGAAAAAGTAATGACTGATCTCATAATTGAAAATGGCACATGCAATTAGAAATATTATGAGAGAAAGTGGAGTAACTGTTCGGTTTATTTAGGTGCATATTGTAGATGTTGCTAATAATCTAGGTTACAGAGAGGGACTTGGACTCCGACATGTACAATTCAATATATTTTATAAAACAAGCTGAGTTTTTTAAAAATTGCATCATATATGACGTCATAAAGGGGCTAAATTTTGATCTCCATATCCTGTTGGGGGTGCACTCAATGGCTATATCAAATGCGCCTAAAATAATTAGTAAATGAAAACATATTCGAATTTATGTAGTTATAATGTCATTTGAGGGTATTTTAGCTATAGTTTTTAAGAAAAAACTGCTCAGCGCAAGATGCATCAGCTACATCATGACAAAGAAGATAAGCTGCATATCAGCTGCCATGTTTTGAGATACTTTCCGATACCCCTCTCTCAATGCATCTTAATATTTTCAAACATCCTCCATGTTTGTAAGCCCATTGATGTAATTTAATAATGCGAAAAAATATCCCCTGAAATTTGTTACCTTGGTCAAGTTTTTACCTTAAAAATGAATTGCGCATTCGCAAATGATCAAAATAAACTTTTTAGGTAACAAATTTCCCAAGGTAATAACAAAAAAAAACGCAATAGAACCCAGTTGTACTGTATATAATGAGAGGAATAACTTCACAAATAAATGTATACAACATGTATACATTTTGAGACCATGATATGGAAGACCTATTTATTCGAGAATATCCATTACAGCTAATGAACAAAGGCAGTTTCTTTTATATTCAGGGAATAATTCATATCATTCTCATTCTGATAATAGAATATATCAATAAATTATCATCAAACAGTCTATTAATTGCCAAAGAAATCTGGTAAAGTCCCCTTCCTATAGCTTTAAGCTAGTAGGCGATAAGACGCTTCCTGAGTAGCTCCGGAAACATTAAGTCCTCATGCCAGATACACAAAGGCTAGAAGATGAGGGAAATGTAAATGAAAATGATTTTTTTTTGTAGAAAAGACAAATCGGTTTTCTAAGTGATATCATCAGCTGTAGATACATTATATCACTAATGTATATAGATCTATATACAGTATAGACAACATTGTACACATTGTGATATATATCTACGTGTTTTTTACAATCTCCATTATTTGTATGTAGCAAATGTAGTGTGATTTAGATGGGGAAGACCATTGTGTAGGGGTATGATATACCTACAATCCTACATGTATATTTCTGAGCGATAGGTAAAGGATAGAAACATTTCCAAGATGCCTTTAAGTCTTTTACATCAGTACAGTAAGATGCTATTGCAAAAAAGGGTCATCTGCAATTTGGCACCTTGCAGTGCAAAACATAACCTCTCGCAGTTTCTCGGAATATCTCGCGAGCAAAAAAACACCGTAATTGTCATTTTAGCATCTTAGATGTGCAACTTCTTACCTTGGTGATACGTCCGCGAAAATCGCGCGAGAAACCGCGAGAGATGACCTGTTGCGTGCAATCCTTTTTCGCTACAGCTTTCTACTGTATGCCTACTGTAAACTTCACCCTCAAAGTATCGAAACTCCCCTTGACTGGTCAAGGGGCACCCCCTTGATTTCTCTCATATCAAGTTCATTTCCGCACTCGTTAAAGTTCGCTTCTGCATTCGTGATTAAGTGTATCCCCTGACCTTGAAATATGTACGAAAATATCGATCAGCTTTAAGATTCCACCGGGGTCCCACTGCGGCCCTTGGGAAGCACTTATAGCAGATGTAGTTGGCATGAATTCCTTGGAATTTCCTTGGTGCTTGTTCTGGAGAACACTGCGTTACTATACTATAGTGTGTATAGTCGTGATTTGCAAATTCAGTAATGTTGCCAGACTGCACACATATTTAGAATCGTTTGGTAAATTTGTGAGGTATTTCCCCCTGAAATGCCGCCGAAACCGGCTTCGTACTGCCCAATGGGATTTTTTCCATGCTGGTCTGAAACACACCAGACCTTTAGTCGCCGGTCCAGAAAGATTGGACCACTGTCCAATGAACGTAGATTCGTAACATACATACAGTATTAGATCATGTGATATATGGATCCTTTGGCTAAGGCACTACAAATTAAACTTATTGTTTATATTTCTTATCTCTATTTCCCTAGCGCTAAAAGCGTGAACTGCATGCTATCATCCCTAATCGCTGGTTCTTTACTGTATTCATGCTGCGGAATGAT
>JAUCNG010408471.1:0-10346 GCA_032353305.1 Cephalothrix spiralis
GTCACATCCGGGGGTATAATAAGAAATAATTCACCTGTTTTTTAGTATGAGGATAATACAGAGCCTATGTTATAATAACGATTATTTTATCCTTCGGATTTTAAAAGCATATAAACATAAACATTAGCACTAGTTCTAAATACATGTACTTTCCTAATATCCTTTAATATCATTTATTTGCATCAGAATTTTTCATTGAAGCACTCGGGCTGTTTTCTTATTGTCTCTACAATTCTATAAAGCCTTTAGATTCCAGAAATATTAACACTGGAACCAGTTGCTGGAACGCCCTTAAATTGTTCAGGGAGTTCTAGTCCTTATCATCCGTCATTGCATCATATTTATTCCTGGATATCGAAGAAACATTAGATAAACTGTTTCTTACGTTTTTGCTGAGCTAGATACATCACTTGTATGATTATTTACAATGATTTGGATGCCTATCCAAAATTGCAGACAATGATCCTAATTATTGCAATCTCATTCAAAACGGCTTCGGTTGAACAACAGTCAATACTTTAACAACAGTCAATATTCATCAGTGTTCACTCATGCAGTTTTTGTAACCATTCAACCTTTGGATTAGAACTTTGGAATATTTACACTAGAATGCTTCATTGCTAATTTGCTACATACGTGTAAAACTAGAATGGTTCACGAAATTCTAAACATCTTTTCTGTTCAAAACGTATTCTTGAAAGCCCCGAAACATTGTGCGAGCTACTTCTCGGTGTCCTCGGCATTTCTGATGGCTGCTACTATTGCTGCACTAATAAGCTATTTACACAATACGTTTAGAATGTTTTTGGTACAGTTTTTGAACATCTTCTTTGTTCAAAGCGCATCTGCATCAGAATAGTTCTTGAAAGCTCAAGAAACATTGAGCAAACTGCTTGTAGGAGGTAGTGCTACTTCTGACATTTCTGCTGATTGCGACTTCATTTGACTTAACTGACTCAAACCAAGAACATAACCAGATTTAGGTCCGCCAGACTGTGCCATTTTGCTACCGGGCTTGAATTGTATTATCTTGCCTATTTCTGGTTTTCGTTCACCGACCCTTTCAGTGAACATTTCCCACAGTCTGTTACAAGCTTGTTGAGACGTTGGTCTCTGTAAATGGTCTTCATGCCAGCATTCTTCAATCAATGACTTGATATCGTCAGCAGAACGGTCATCATTGAATATTGGTCGATCTCCGTCCTGAAGCTTCCCAACTATCTTTTTTACGTCATCATTGTTAAAAGGCTCTTCTTTGTAATACAACTTTCCATACCAAAGTTCAAACATCACTAAGGCAGTTCCAAATGTATCAGTAGCAAATGTATACTTTTTCAATCGATGCACTTCCGGTGGCAAATAGACTAGTGTACCTTTACATCCACTTGCTAATTCCTCACTACCAACGATCTGATCAGATAGTCCGAAGTCCCCAATTTTGATTCGGTTATCAAAACTAATAAAAATGTTCTGTGATTTCATATCCTTGTGAACGAATTGCTTCGAATGAATGAGTGCAAGACCATTGAAAATTTGCATTGCAATATTTAGGTAATACTCCACGCTGCTCTTATAGCGATGAGCAGAACAAGGGTTTCTGTCGTTTGCTCTTCCATCTGTAATAAAATGCTTATGCAAATCCTCTTTGCACAATTCCATTATGAAATATAAAAATGGTTTCCCCTTTTCATGGGAAAGTTTATGTCCACAAAATTTAACAATATTTTCATGGTGCAATTTTAGAGCATTTTCCGACTCAACAATGATAAATCGCGCTTTTAATTTCTTTTTTGACTTTCTGGGTTTTGTAATGTCAATACATTTCACGGCGAATTTCTTACCAGTTTCTGAATGTATTCCTATTCTTACAGTTCCAAAGCTTCCACTTCCAATTATTTCTTCGGTAATTTTAATAGCCAGGATGTTGGTTAAACGGTCGTTTGATATAACTAAATCTGAAATCTCTAGTTTAATTAACTGGTAAACTTTTCTCATTTTATAACTTTCTGATGATACCACGCTGGACATATCCTCTGCGTTATTATGAATGTATTCTAAATACTGAATAATATGATCAGCTTCAGATATTAGAGACTCAAAGTTAATTGTCAGCTTAGCGCTTGCCCATTTCGTTAGACTTCTACAGGCATTCATGTTCTGAAGTTGTGCACGGATAATATCTTTGAATCTTAATGAATCATTTTCTATTTTCATGTCGTAAAAACTATCAGAATAAGAATCATCAGTTTCGAGTTCATATCGTAACCTCAGTACAATCTTGAGTAGAGCAACAGAGCCCTTTCCCAAACTGAGACGCAATAAATCCTCAGAATCCAAATGTTCTAGAAATTGCATGAGATATTCTACAACTTTAAAATGTCCTTGGCATGCAGCAAAATGCACCGCTGTTAACCCTCGATAACTGCATTGACTGACGTCAATACCAACGGTAATAAGGTAACTTACAACCTTAATATTACCTCCAACTGCAGCATGCATTAATGCATTCATTCCCTCTATATCCTTCAATTCAATGGCAGCTTTGTTTTCAATCAGGCATTTAACAATATCGAGATGTCCATTCTGTGAGCTAATATGCAATGGGGTTGCTCCAACATCAGTAAGTCCTTGGTTGACAACAGCGTTATTCTCAATCAGACATTTAACAATATCGAGATGTCCATTCTCTGAGCTAATAAGCAATGCGGTTCCTCCATTATCTGTTAGTCCTTTGTTGACATCAGCATTGTTCTCAATCAAGCATTTAACAATATTAAGATGTCCTCTATCTGAGCTAATATACAATGGGGTTGTACCACCATCTGTAGTTTCTTGGTTGACATCAGCGTAATTCTCGATTAAACATTTAACAATGTCAAAATGACCGTTATATGAGGACGTGAACAATGGGGTTGAACCATTATCTGTATGTCTCTGGTTGACATCAGCGTTATTATCGATCAAACATTTAACAATATCGAGATGTCCTAATTGTGAGCTAATATGCAATGGGGTTCCTCCATCATCTGTTCGTCCTTGGTTGACATCAGCATTGTTCTGAATCAAACATTTAACAATGTCCAAATGACATTTATATGAGCTTATAAACAATGGGGTTGCACCATTATTTGTACTTCTTTGGTTGACATCAGCTTTGTTTTCGATCAAACATTTAACAATACCGAGATGTCCATTCTGTGAGCTTATATGCAATGGGGTTCCTCCATTATCTGTTCGTCCTTGGTTGACATCAGCATTGTTCTGAATCAAACATTTAACAATGTCAAAATGACCGTTATATGAGCTTATAAGCAATGGGGTTGTACCGTCATCTGTACTTGCCTGGTTGACATCAGCGTAATTCTCGATTAAGCATTTAACAATGTCAAAACGACCGTTACATGAGCTTGTAATCAATGGGGTTCCACCATTATCTGTACGTCCTTGGTTGACATCAGCTTTGTTTTCGATCAAACATTTAACAATACCGAGATGTCCATTCTGTGAGCTTATATGCAATGGGGTTCCTCCATTATCTGTTCGTCCTTGGTTGACATCAGCATTGTTCTCAATCAAACATTTAACAATATCAAGATGTCCTTCCTGTGAGCTTATATACAATGGGGTTGTTCCATCATCTGTACATCCCTGGTTGACATCAGCATCGTTCTCAATCAGAAATTTAACCATACCAAGATGTCCCACCTCTGAGCTTATATACAGTGGGGTTGCACCATAATTATCACATCGATTAACGTCGGCATTATTTTTTATGAGAAATTCCACAATGTCTAAATGCCCATGTAAACAACCACATTGTAACAATGTCCATCCTTCATCATCGGTAGAGTTTACATGAAACTTCTGTTCTGAAACCAAGTACTTCAAAACAGCAAGAATCCCATTTACAGCAGGTTTAAACGGATCTGATTTATTCATATTGCTTGACAGAAAAGTGAATATTATGTTAGAATTAAAAGCCGCGTTTAGGAAAAGTTCTAAATCATGTCATTATAATAAAAAATATCAATAGCGAACACCTTAGTCAGTTAATTACCGGTGGTAACTGTACTTTAGTTTTAATCCCGTTGATAATCCATTCTATTGCATTACATGTACTAGCCAGACATGTCCACACTATCAAATGATTATCAAATGTTAGACATACATATAGATATACGAATTTATCGCTTGACCGAAAAGTGAAGTGATAAGATGAACTTTTTAGTTCCGAATAATCTCGTGTACAGGTATTATGAGCTTAGACAGTTTTGAATGATTTAGTTAAACCATACAAGTGAAATAGAACCGACGACTTTTGTCTGTGGATTTATGCACCAGTCAATGAAATGTACCGGGGGGAGGGGCCGGGAAATGTGAAAATAGCGCTGCGTAGCGAAATCGCTTGGATGGCGTTTTCGGCGCTAGGCCTCGCAGGCGGGGACATTCTTTCAAGCGCTATGGATAGCTATGGATGGCCCATAGGGGCGGGTAATTTTAGATTATTACAGAAAAAATCCGCTTGCAAATGGAACAAATGAGCAAAACACAGAAAATTTAGAAAAAGAATAACTTTCAGCTCAGCCGCGGTGATTTTGCTTTTTATAAATTTTTTTTTTCAGATACTTGATGAAAAAATTTGCGTTTTGTAGCGCTATGTACCGCCACCCTACCCAGGGACTTGGCGCTTAAGGAGTTCAGTGGATCGGGGCGATCCACCAATTTCCAGCGCTAGGATCGCCTAAGGCGTCGCTAAGCGTCGCTATTTTGACATTTCCCCCTCCCCCCGGTGCATTTCATTGACTGGTGCATTATTTGAGACATGTTGGTTTCTTTTTTTCCATTAATACACATATAATCGACGAAATGAGAAGATTTTATTAACAAAAGTAGGATGAAGCTAGAAAATCTGTGATTTTCCGTCGATAAGACAGATATTCTTGAATCTCTGTATAATATGTTTTAGTTTAGTATAAATGAACTTGGACTAAAATGAACTATATACGTAAGACTTAACAAAATATTTCAATTTTATTTAGATATATAAGTTAATAGTGTCTAACTGATTTAGGCGTAGAATATTGAACTTATTCGACGACAACCTCAGTCTATTTTGATCGGTGAACGAAACAAACGAATCACCCGTCTAAGTTCGATATGTAGGCTAACATCTAAAGCTGTGATAGGCTATAATGGAAAATATATATTTTCCTCGATTGTTTTACTCTAAATCAAAAGCATGAATATTATTTGCATTTTAATACTTAAAACAGCATAATGACCATATAAAAAAGTTTTTATTAACAAAAATGAAAAATGGGTGGATGGTCAAAATTTGTAGAAAAAATATGTGCGCGCTGGAAAAGTTTTGCTAAATTGTACCTGAAAAAATTGGCGCCTCTGAAAAAATTAGCAAATAGTGCCAAAAAGGGGTCGCGTGGTCAAAAGGGCTTGTGGGTACCTAAAGAAGTAGAAAAAATTGAAGATACATTTATTCCATGCAACCCTGAACTATGTACATGTAAGGTACAAAACTAACAATATGCGTATACTTTTTAATATGATCCCAAACGGCAAAACCCAAACTTTAACAAATTACCGTTCCCTGTATGGACCGGGCCAGTAGCATGCAAATCTGCTTTCTTCCCTAGAATATTAACTTCGGTTTCTTATTGAATCTCACTTATTGAGTCAACCAAAGGTCATGATGGAAAGGGGTAACTAGCTTAAATATAGTACAGGTGAGACCTATATCGTATCCAATATGATTCGCTTGATATGGTCTATAAATAATATGGATAATAATCTTAATTTACCACTTTACACGGCTATAATGTAAACAACCAGTACATCTAACCGGATGATCTGATCTTGAGCCAGCCAGATGTCGATTTAGCCCTAACATTTCTCAACGTAACACGCTAATACTCTCAATGAGTCTGAAAAAGCCTGCATATATAAAAAGCTCTCCGTATAAGAAATATATTAGTTATATTAGTGCTCGTTACTCCCCTTTCCATCATGACCTTTGAGTCAACTGATTGGCTCAGTTGGTATAGGTCGTGACGTCATCATATGATGACTACTTCATGTCGTGTATTTTTTTCTGCATCTTTTAGTTGTACAAGTTTATCTAAACAACACCAAATTCACTGCAGTGAATAACACGCGTGTGGCTACTGGTTCAGGGGTCCCTTGGCCCTTCCTATGTCCATAAATTTTTTTTTTTAACATTACAATTACAACAAAATAATCTTTCGGGATATTTACAAAGAGTATAGGCTTATGAGGGGAGGGGTTCATAAGGGGGGGGGGGAGGCAGCCGTCGAAACATTCGCTTCTAACAAATTATGGTCGTCGACCAGTGATAGATCGTTTAGATCATAATTAAGGATCAAGGAAACATTTATATACCGGGTTTCGGGAAAAAAAACTATTTTCTCTCAACAATTAAAAACAAAATTAAGCGCCATAAAGTGCTCCCATCGGTCTGTCACCTGTCAAAAGTGTAAGGTTCCGTCGAAACAGTCGTGTTTAATATCATGGCTCCGTCAGGCTGTCGACTGTTAAAAACTGTCGTTTTAAGAAATACAGTGCCATCAGCCTTAAAATGTTGAATTTCCTGCCTTAAGGTCTAACCGAGGGGCAAATCACTTCCATTTTGGGTGTACAGTAATAAAAATAAGAATAAATAATAATTATTAATAATTATTAATAATTATTAATTATTAATAATTATTAATATTTATTAATTATTAATAATAAAATTAATAAAAATTAATAAAATTAATAAAAATTAATAAAAAATAATAAAAAATAATAAATATTAATAATTAATTAATAATGTACACTAATAAACCGAAGTGATTTGCCCCTCGGGTCTAACATGATTGATCTAAAATAGTAATGCGACGACGGACCCCGAAAAACCGTCGATGCCGTCGATTTACCCTTATGAACGCTGATAGGCATATGTGGTATGTTGGTTTCAAAATCAAATGACGTCACGAGGGCGCCTTGGCGGCGAAAAACGGAATTTTGCACTCAGTATAATATCAACGGTCAGTAATGGTGGAATATTAATAAACCTGGCCAAAATTGAAATCAGGAACCAATTTATAGAATTTTATACCTATACTTGGAATGACTTGCGAGTTGAAGTTGAGTTGAGTTGCGACATTGACCCGTTTATTTAGAACATCCTATACCATCAAATCTTCAGTCAAAATACCTCCGAGTCCAAGCAAGTAGGATGTTGGCGGTGACCGATATAGAAGACTAATATATAGCCAGTGGCGTAACGGAGTTAGTGGAGGCCCTTAGGAAAATATACCGATGGGAATTGATAGCCTCAAATTCATAAAAAACTACGGTTTTTGTAACGATTTTCTCCACGCCTTCTAATACAAACAAGAATAATTAACCTTTAAACGAACTGGGCGAAGTCAAGTAAATGAGTAAAAAATTCAATTAAACAACATTAATTATCGTTATTATCGAGCCGAGCGGAGCCGAGCGAGGTGAGATTTTTTTTGAAATTTAAGGCTTAGACACGTTGCTGTTATGACTGAAAATAATACATTTCAATTTGTGTTTTTTTTCGATTTTCGTTGGGGGCCCCCTAAGCTCAGGGGCCCTTAGGAATCGCTCTAAAGTTACGCCCTATCGTTACGCCACTGAATAATAGCCTACCATGTAGGCTAAAAATTATCTAAAATTTTAATGAAAAGACCTTCACCTGGTGTTACGGGACGTTTATCAATAATTAATTACTATATTAGGAACTCTATACTTTCGTCCTCGATTTACGTCTACCTTATCATTTACTGCCCTACTTACTCTATGTTTGTCTACTGTCGTTAAACAGATTTGTTGACACAGGCTTCGGATCGAGGATGACTTAATTAGGGTAGGCCCGTCTTAAGTGCAGCCCGAGGAACGATCAATTACGACGATACTTCTGTTCTTCCGTAATTACCTGTCCATTCATCACCCTCACAATGATGGTTAAGTTTCGCTAAACTGATACGGAAACGACTAAATCTTTGAATCTGTTTTTCCGTTGATTATCCCTGACTCTTCATCAAGGTCTAGCCATCAACCTTGAAACCGCCCCCGGCTACTCTTTACTTGCAATTTCCAGGGGGGGGGGGGGTCATGGACAAAATTGGTATACACGTAGCCTGGTGTGGGTGGGTACCTTTTTGGCCAAAAACCATTTTTTCCACCTTTTTCTGTTTTTTGCAAATTTTTTCCTCCTTTTTTATTTTACCATTTTTAGGCTTTAAATCATGTTTTTGGACCTATTATAACTTATGTTAGCTTAACTCTTTCGTTGCCAGTGTCACGTATATGAGACGGCAAAAAGGTCCCTAGCCCAGATTTAGTTTTTTACATTTTGGTGAGGATTAAATAAAAATGAATTTTGCAATATTTGTTGTTCTTTGACATTATGGCATCGTAAGTAAATTTAAAATAAAAGTCTATAGCCATAATGAACCCCTATGGATTCGGTGCTTCAAGGGACATCATAAAATTGGACCTCGACCATTTGAAAACCTGACACTTGGCCAAAATGTCTGGCAAAAATGTCAGAATTTCGCCGTTTCTTTACAAATTTCCATTTTCACTCCCTTGCCTGGAGGCCTTGAAGTGCGTGAAATGTTTTTTTATGTATTCATAATCAAAGGCCAAGATCTAAGCTCTTTAAAAATAGTTGGTCCTAGGATTTTCGATAATTACACTCTCGTCCCTTATGGTTTTGGCAAAAATGGTCATTTTGAATGATGTATTCAAAATAGGCCTGGCAGCGAATGTTGTGTGCAAAAAAATCAGGAATAAATCAAAGGAATATGCAACGAAATTTCAGGTTTTAGGCCATTTTTGGAAATTAATAACGTAGCTCCTAGACCATTATTGCACCAAAAATGAATATACACAACTGATCACAACTGTGGAGACTTTTTATCTCTACCTTTCATAAACCCCGACTCGATTCAAATAAGAATTCACGTAGAAATTGTCTAATTTGTAAAATAGTTTTTGACATTTTCCGTAATGGACTCCAATGTGTACGCCACGCGTCAGGTGTTTATCCCGGTATTTATCTTATTTTATTGACGTCAAGCAAGTATTGCGGCGTGACCACCAGGCGTGACCGGCATGGTGACAATTAGACATTCGCCTACTCTAGTAAACAAGAGATTAATATCTGTACTAAGTACTTGATGGGATATGAAAATTTCCAGGAAAAGCCTATACCTTAGCATAGTAACATTCGCCTCGAATATTGACAAAATTATTTTAGCCATTAAGAATTTAATTTTAGCTCAATTACCTACATTTAGATAGTCCTGCTCCCGGTGTTCGGGATGCTTTCAGACTTGACCGATAATGATGTATTTATACCCGCCGGGTGGCCTTCACATTGGAGCCAATTACAGAAAATGTCAAAAACCGGTTTTACGTATTCTACAATTTCTTCCTAAATTCTTAATGGAATCGTGTCAGGGTTTTTAGGGTAGAGATAAAAAATGTGCACTGTGAGAATTTTTGGATATTATCCCCAATATTTCACTTGCTAATTGAAGCTATTACTTGAGTTCCAACATGTGCGTGGTTGATTTTATTGATATTGTATCAATTGCACTTGTTAGATTGTAAACTACGCTGTGATTGGCTAATCACATTTTCAATATTGCATCAGCATATAAATTTTCAAAATGGAGCAGAGCTTTTTATTAGATAAGCCGATCTCAAAATAAAAGGGAGCGCTGGTGCACCGGGAGATCCACCAATAATCAGCACTATGCACTGCTATGCAACGCTATTTTCGCATACTCTAGCACGTTTTAAATCTCTTTGAATGCGCTCTTTTAATAATATCTCTGGCTTCCTCTTTTTAGTGACCCTGCAATTAAAAGGACTTACCAAGTCCGCTTTCGCAGGGTGTAGCCATCAACCTGGAGACCACCTACCAGCTGGCTACTCTTACATGCAATTTATTGGACTTAGCGTATAGCCCCAGGGTTCTTTCTTGTCCATGATGCACTTTTTTAAATGCCTTTGCCTTTGATTTTGCATTCACGCAATCCAGTATTGGGCACTGGGTGTCGACGGTATAGATCAGAGAATCATCAGACGGTTCGAACCCACTTCAATTGAATTATCATGAAAGATTACGTCATGACATGTCCATTAGGTAGCTAAGCATTAACCGTTATCCTAGTATCAAAGGTCTCTTATTGGATTTTGTCTACAGAAAGTTAAGGATATTTTGTTTGGTTTATGGCAGATATAGATTACGATATTTCCTTACTTTCATCTTTTTAAATATTTACTCAACT
>JAUCNG010408582.1:0-10343 GCA_032353305.1 Cephalothrix spiralis
ATCAGAGGATATGTTGTGTCAATATGCGGACTTTTGAGCATAACTATAATTATGGGGATACACTACACAGGAGGAATATGGCATATGCACCTTTTAAGTGAATTTCAAGAAAGTGCATCAGCTACCAGTTCCATATTCGTAGTTCAATCGATGGCAATGTATCTTCCAGGACCGTTGTTTGCAATTATATCGAATGCAATCGGTGCTCAAAAAACTGTAGTACTTGGTGCGGTCATTTCATCTATTGGGTACTTTTCGAGTGCATTTGCGAACTCAATTTTAATGCTAGTTTTTACTCATGGACTCTTAGCTAGCCTTGGAGCAGGCTTACTCTAAGTATATGCCCTGGGTTGAGATGGTTTCAAGTTACTTTGACAGTCCAAAACACAGGGATAGTGCCATCCACTTTATTATGAGTGGATTGGGCCTTGGACAATTTATTTTTGCACCATTTGTAGAGCTACTAATTGAAGTTTATGGATGGAGGGGTGGATATATAATAATTGCTGGGATTACATTACAAATATGCATTTTTGGATGTCTATCATCCCCTCGAATGAAATCAACTGATCCTGTTACTCCAGTTACACCACACGAGGATAAAAATCATGAAATATTGGGCCTGCCACATAAGGATGAAAACCATGAAATACTGGGCCTCCCTCATGAGGATGAAAATCATGAAATACTGGGCCTCCCAGATGAGGATAAAAATCATGAAATACTGGGCCTCCCATATGCGGATGAAACCCATGAAATAATGGGCCTCCAGCTTGAGGATAAAAATCATGAAATACTGGGCCTACCACATGAGGATGAAATTCATGAAATACTGGGCCAGAAAACAACAAAAACTTCATTTAAGTTAGCATTAGCATTTGAAATGCTAAGGGATTGGAGATATGATTTAGTACTATTATCTGAACTATCATGGCATATCGGGATATCCATGGTTTTAACTATTTTACCGGATTTTACAAAAAGACATGGCCACTCCAAAGGTTCTGCTGGTTTATTATTATCAGAAATGGGGGCCTCGCGCCTGGTAACAAGAATTATCCTGGCAACTTCAACTGCTGCTTTTGATAAACTGAATGATATCAAATTTTATTTCCTACCAATTTCAGCTGTTTTAACAGCCATATTATGGCCGCTTCACGTCATAAGTGGGCCCTCACTCCATGGGCTTCTTTGTTTAAGTGTTTTCTCTGAGATTTTTATTGGCCTTAAGGGTTCACTTCCTAGGCCCTTTCTGCTAAATCTATACGGTATTAACAGAGTTACATCAGCAATAGGGAATTTATCATTTGCATACGGAATTGGTCTAATGATAGGTCCGATTCTTGGGGGGTTCGTGTTGGATGTCACACATTCATATGATATGGCATTTTTAATAATAGGGGGTATTTCATTTGTATCGTCATTTATGTATATTCCGATTTTGAAACATTACAAAAAGGGAAAGTTTGTTAAGGTCATAAAAAATGACAATAATTTACTTCCAAAACTTGATCTCCAAGACGTAAAAAAAGAAGTTAATGCATAATGTATTTGTTAAAGGGAGACTTGATCGTAAACAATAGTATATTTACAACTTTTATAACTGTCAAGAGTTTAGTGTGTCCCAATATTATTGAACACAGCCAAATGACATCATATTGTAATATGCTGAAGAATATGTAAGAATTCCAAACTTAATCGTTCTACATTGAGCAGGTTAGACTGGTTACCTGCTCGATAACGGCTTCTTTAGCAGACTAATCATATTGTGACTTAATTATGAATTGACCACAACGCTGCTAGTGATTACTAGAACATTTTCTTCTCTTTCAAATAAAATAAATTTGGTGTAAATCCTCAATAAATGAACTCGAGGGTAAAAATATTTGTGAATTTTTTATGACTTTTTAATTTTTCTAAATTTCTTATTCAATTTACATGCACTGAAAATATTCCCGAGTAATTTTAGAGTGATTGAAAATACAGGGTGACCATTTCAAAAATTTTCCTTGACCAAGCGACAAATAATTTGCCATGAAATTGTCTTTCGCGACATATATTTTTCATCAAAATGTATTTCACGACAAATAATTTGTCGTGAACTAATTCTCAGGAATAAATTTCCCTGACATTTCCCTGACTTTCATCAAAATTTGAAAATTCCCCGACTTTTTTAACCAAAATTTTTTCCCTGACTTTTCCCTGATTTCCCTGTTTCACCCTGAAATAGCATTTTCTCGATTCAGTATGGGACCACAACGCTGCTAGTGATTACTAGAACATGGGGAAAATGAGACCAGGGTTCTTCGGGAGAATCATCGTAGCTCACTTAGTTATTATGAACCGATCTGCACCAAATCTGCTTTATTCGGGAGAGTAAACTGATATTCAACTTTGATAACGACCAATAAAGTCTAAAATTTAGTTTACGTGTGTCTTGTGTGTTGTGTCTATGGCCTAAAACCTTTTTTTTTTACATTTATTCTCAAATGCGTAATTTTTGCAATTTTTAAAATATTCATAATTAATTCACTATGACGTCATCAGGGTGGTATACATTTTATTGGGACACGCTGTATATTTTTAAGTGGGGTATTGTGCGTATGTTTTAACTTACCTTTTCCATGTACTCTGAGCAGGAACATTCACCCAATAAAAGGGAAGCTTCGGCTTTATAATACTTTCCGGTTTCGACTAAAAATTGGTTTTCGAAAAGGTCTTCATAGAGCTGAAATGTCATAAATAATTAAATTAATACAGATACAATAAAGATAAGGAGTATTCACATCAAAAAAATTAAAGATTCAGTTTATTGGGGAGGAATTTCGGAGTCAATAATCGCTCATTATTGAAGTCATTATTGAAGTCATTGAATCTAATGATATCAAAAAGCCAAATTATAGTCATACGAGTCGAAAAAAAATTATAGCGAAACTGTTAAAAGAAAACGAAATCGATTTTTAAAACCTAAAACTAAAGTTTATTTATAGGCCTATGACAGGACTGGCGTCTTCTTTTTACTCTCGCCTAATGCTAAAGAAATGATCATTTCATCGTAAACCGCTTACACAGTCACTGTTTCAACTGATTCCTTGACTTCAATTTATAGAAATTCAACAGCTAGAATAATAATTGTTATTTTTTGCGCATGTCTTGCACAAAAATATATTTTATCGAGTCGAGCGTAACGAGGAAAAATTTGTCGTGAACTATTTCTGTGGAATATTTTTTCCTGACTTTCATCAAAATTTAAAAAGTCTCCGACTTTTTTAATCCAAATTTTTTTCCCTTATTTTTCCCTGTTTTCCAGGTTAGTGGTCACCCTGTGTCATCGTTAAAAAGGCAATCAGTCGGCCTGCGCAGCCATTTTTTAGTACTTAATGCTCCATTTAGTACTTAATGCTCTATTCTTCAACAGAGCGGCGTTACTCAAGGTCAAGTTTAATTGAAAAACGTATGCTTACCGTGAGCGGACCCTTTTTCTTGTACTCCTCAACATTAACAAGGGAATTAATAACTCCATGAAGAACACCCTGATTGACGCTACCGCCACAACGATCACTAAAACAAGAATGAAAAAAATTTAATTTTGGATAACCTAAACATTCATGAAAATTCGGAAGAGACATATAATAATTTATTTTGCATCACCCATCTGGGCATAAATGACAATATGTACAATAATACAGAAAGTATAAAAATTTACATAGATTTTAAGCACTATAAAATTATATCGGATCAGACAACTACGGGCAAATCAGCATCCCATGAGACTGTGTTATCAGCTCTGCGCGTGACAATCTTTTAAGTCAAAACGACGCGGGCGTGTCATATAATGCTATGGTAGGCCAGCCTCCTGCGCAAGCACCATGGCATCCGTTTGGAGACTGGCAAATCGGTTGTGAAAATACGCATACATAAGTTCATATTACTTAGTTGCATTCTTAGCAGACAGTCGACTTTCTTCTTCATAAACAATGCATCAATAATGTGAGCAGGTCTAGCGCAGTAAAAAGGGCATTATTATGTGATAATACATATATATGTGACCGAAAATGGTAAACGGTTACTCTAGTAAACAAGAGGTCGATATATGTACTATGTACATTGATACAACCTCTTGCGCTTATAGCGTAAGTGCTACAATTTTGTCTAATTCTCAGTCAGTTTTTTAAATAAAATGCTACCCCGAATGAGGTTCTAACACGCGCTCGTTTGCGAAATCGAGACACTTGGTATATAGCCAGGTGCAAGCGCATTAATTCATTGAGCTAAATCGCTAATTACATTGTAGATATCGAACAATGATAATATTTATTCTATTATTTAAAATGGCGGACTAGTATCTACAGGTTGTACAGGATGCAAAATCCAGGAATAAACCTTTACTTTAGCAACGGTGTGCAGCTCCCTCATAGCTTATAGCGTTAGTGCTCCCATTTTGTCTAATTCTCATTCAGTTTTTTAAAATAAAATGCTACCCGCGACCGTTTGTGAAATTGAGACACTTGGTATATAGCCAGGTGCAAGCACGTTAACTCATTGAGCTAAATCGCTAATTACATTGTAGATATCCAACAATGAAAATATTTATTCAAATTGGCGGACTAGTATCTAAAGGTTGTACGGGTTTATACAGGATGCTAAAATCCAGGAATAAACCTGTACTTTAGCACGGTAGTAAACGGTGTGAACTGTGCAGCTCCCTCATCTATTTCCCAAAAAATAGGACATGCTAAAATTTACAGCTTATAAGGTTAATTTTAACCTATTTTTATAATTCTTTCTTTTAATAAAACAAATTCGTTCGCATCTGATAAAAACTTATCTAATTTACTGCATGCCTTTACTGTAATTTCTCTTATAATTCCATAAAAGTGTCAGTGTCCAGGATTAATCTCCAGAATTCTAGAAGATTACCAGAATTATTTACCTGATTTTCTTCATTCATTTAAATACCAAAATTTATTTCTGGAAGATTCCAGAAATAATCCTGAATTTCTGAAAGAAATTTATTTCTGGAAGATCCCAGAAAGGTTTCTGAATTTCTGGAAGATATTTATTTCTGAAATCTTCCAGAATTCCAGAAAATTTTTCTGAACTTCTGAAATCTTCCAGAAAGGCTTCTGAATTTCTGGAAGATTCCAGAAAGGTTTCTGTATTGTTTACAGAGCGACACGCGATAAGTGCTTGCACTTTTTTGTCAATCTGTCTTGAAAATAAGTTTATAAATAAATAAATATTGTTTGGAAGATTCCAAAAAAAAATTTTGAATTTCTGGAAGATATTTATTTCTAGAATTTCTGGAAGCCAGTTATGGACAATTCTGGATCTTCCAGAATTCTGGAGATTACCAATCCTGGACAAATTTAAGAAATGTATATATTCGCAAGCATAGCTTAAAACTGAACAGTGAAAAACAATACCTTTTGATTTCCTGAAGAAGTAATTTTAGCAAACTAGACTGGAGAGGCTGTATCATAAACCTCTTCCATGTATCTAGGGCAAGTTCGCCTATTTCGAGCATTTGTTCAGCTACATAGCCACCATATATAAGATCAGCATCAGTGAATTTTTGTTTTTTGATAAACTGGGTATTAAGGTACCTGAAACAAAACACAGAAAATAAATTACTCGACCCCTTTATAAGACAGAACGTGGCATAAATGATACCTCGACTAGAGTAGCTTAATAGTACAGTAATTTCATTCGGGATACGAACATTTCGGCTCCTGCGGACACTTCCGCCAAACGGTCACCCCGCAATATTAAACATGCGGGGCAAAAAGCATATTTGGACCCCTCAATAATTCAGTAAATTTTGAACCATAAACTATCCAAATTTTCAAAATCCTGATACTGTTCTTTTCTACTTTTTATGTTTTAGACACATGCATATAATTATTTGTTCTGTGATTCTGTTCCTATTGAATTGGTTTTTCATATACAGGGCGTCCAAATATTATGGGAAACAGCCAAATGACGTCTTACAATGACTGAATTATGAATTTACCATATCGCTATTAGTGATCATTCACTGGATCATTAGAGAGATCATGGTCTTCAATTTATAATAAGATAAATTTGGTGAAAATCTGTCTAACGATCACTGAGCTACCGAAAATTTAAATTTCCCAAAATGAACGTCCTTTCTCGGAAATGTGATTATGACTTTTTTTTAATTTCTGTAATCAATCTACTATTCACAATTTTTTTTAAAAATTGAAATGCACTCTAAATATTCCAGATTAATTTTAGAGTGATTGAAAATAACATTCTCTCAATTAAGTATGGGATTTAGGGTGGGGAAAATGAAACCAGAGGTCCTTCTGGTGAATAAAAGTAGCAAATGAACCGATCTGCACCAAATCTGTTATTCGGGAGAGGGCGTACGTTTTGCATATTCATGATTAATTCACAATATTACGTCATCTGATTGTTTTCCCTAATATTGGGACACAATGTATAAGGGTTGTTTATATAGCGAGAAAACACACTATCCGTGTTGGTTTATAAGGGTTGGTGTTGGTCAATAAGTACTGTGTCAGCTTGTCTTAGAATAACTTATGGTTCGACAAAATCCTCTCTATTATGCTAAGATCAAACATGTAATACAACGATTTCCTTATATGAATCAGCACGTTGGCCTTAAGCCTATCTCACTTTAGTGGAATGTGTCTATTTTTCCACAATACAAATTTATGGCTGTTTTTGATATAAGCAATTATAAACAATGTTTGGCAAATTATTTTTGTCTAAAATATAGGACAAAAATAAGAATCCCTTATTTATAGGAAATGTAGGACGAAATAGTAATACATGATGTGGTTTACTCACCCATAAAGGCTATTCAGAAATGTTGCACCTTCACTAAACTCTTGCCAATGACGGTGATAAGTTGCAAGCAGATTTTCCTCACCTCCCTTTATCACTTGCTGTAAATGAAATTTAGAACACATATATTTTTTTGATCAAATATGAAATTATTATTATTCATACTAAATGGATGAAGACAAAATTAGACACCTAATTATTGTAAAATAGTAAATCTATAATTACTTATACTAGTTATCTAGGTGTAGTGTATATTATCATTAATTTTAATTATTAAAACATTATTTTTTAATTTAAAATATATGGTACTAAATTAAAACATTCCATACAACATATTTTTTTCATTTTTACAATATTATTATTCTAACTTTTGAATGAATTGATTTACATTAAATTATTATTTAAACACTGCTGATACTGTTTATGGAACTTTTGTCGCACAACATTTAGATCCACAACCCCCCCCCCCCCCGCGAAAATCTCGGAGGTTCGGGCTTTAACCCAATCAACTCTAGATAATATTTTTGGAAAAAAATTAAGTTTATATTTTCGAAAAATAATCTATATTTACCCTGGGACCCTTATATTGGTCAAATCCAATTGAAAATTGTATCTTATTATTGTTTAGGACCATATCGAGTTCCACCCTTTATGGGAACCTTAAAACTTCAACTAAACTAAACAACAAATTTGGCTCCTGAGGCCCCAAAGTAAGTTTGACCCCTTTGAAAATATAATCTTGAACCTAGAAATAAAAGGGTTGGTGGGGTTCCGAGATTTTCGCGGGGGCCGAAAACTGGTGTCTGAAGGTTGTACGCCAAAAGTTCCATAAACCTGTGTATATAAATAATTAGCTTAAAAAATACATTACCTCGTGTAATTTTTTCACATGAGACTCTAAAAACTTTTTGGTTTCAGTATACAATTTGTCACTGTGTGGCGTTGGGTAGGCAACACAAAGCGCATAGACATCAGTAAATACAATTAAGGAAAATAACAAAGTTTCATTAATGACAAACTAATTAATTTTCATGAAATTTTCAAAAATATGTTAAGTGTAGCAAAATTTTTAATATTATGCACCAGTCAACGAAATGCACCGGGAGGGGGTGCCGGGAAATGTCAAAATAGTGATTCTTAGCAATGCTTAGAGCAATCCCAGCGCTAAAATCTGTGATCACCCCGATCCACAGAAATCCTTCAGAGTGATGCTAGCACTAAGCAGCGCTATTTTGACATTTCCTGGCATCCCCCTTCCGGTGCATTTCATTGACTGGTGCATTGGTCAAAGGTATTCTTAATAAGTGATTAACATGAAACTGGTACCACATTGTTGGGTAAATGCTCAGCAAGCGGACCATTGTTTCTATTTGAGCCAGTCATCTGACACCCTATATAGAAGAAGAAGAAAAAGTTGCTTCAAATGGTTTTTAACAGCAAGAAATTTGAATATAATTATTTATAGATCTATTAAAAAACAAATTTACTTAACAATTATTTATGGAACTTTGTAAATATCTATGTTTGAATAAAAAAAGATATGTACGTGTAATTATAAGAAAGTTAAAAACAGGTTTTTAGTAATAAAGGATATGAAAATCTCTCATTCCATATTTGTTTCTTAACAGTATCACAAGTAACAACTCCTCGTACGGTGGCCAGTAAAGTTGTCCAGGTCACTTCAAAGTCAACTCTGCGTGGCTTTAAGGACATAGTCTGAAAAAGAAAACCAGAATTATTAAAATAGCCTTGATATTGATTGATTGCAACCAGTAAAAAATTTTAACAATTCTTTATGCAAGTTTTAACCTTTATTTTATTATATATATAGGTCTTAATGACAATCAAAGCTCACTGGAATATATACTTCTATTGGTACAGGCAGTGGTTTTAACTTTTGTTTATGGTCTTCGTGAAAAAGTAAGAAATGGGCATCAGAAGTAGGTAAGTGTACCAGAATGGCCTTAGCTTTGCGATTTTTGCACATTATTAGTTTTAAATGGGGTGAGTTAAGGTCATCCCCTGGAGTTGTTGAGCAAAAGTCAGAGTATTTTGATAATTATAAGTTTAACCATTTGAGGGACCAGTTAGTTTGATGAACAAAACATTAATTTTTTGCACTTTGCAATGTGAAAAGTTTCTGCATCTAGTAACGTCTTGTATACCAGACTATAGACCAGTAAGCATGCTTGTCAATGAATCAGGATCAACCAAGAAGATGATCTTTACTTAAAACATGTTTAATCCTAGATCTAATTGCAGGAACTTAGAACAGCACTTTGGTTCGGTTTTCTTCTTTTAGGTTGCATAGTAGTTGTTTGTAAGAATATACTGGTACCAATTAGGTAACCATACATAGAATTTTGAGTCCACATCGGACCTGACGAACCGAAAAATTCATGTTGGCGATGGGTGTTAACAGTCTACAGTTCATTTTTGCATAACAGATCGATGAGTCTGCAGCGATTCTGATACATACATCAAATTGTTGTCGGTGGGTCAGTATATCGGGTAAGATTTGGGCCCAATTTTGCCGTTCTAGGCCTGCGCCATTAACAAACTTTGCAGTCTGGAAAAAATTTATTTACCCTGACAGAGCAGGGTAAATAACCTCATAATCTCATGGTCATGGGTTCAAACCCATCTCTTGCAGAGAGATCTATACGGGCTCCAGACTTGGTTGTGTGAATGCAAAATCAAAGGCAACATATTGCCTTGCCCTTGGCGTGTATGATTACGGTTTCATACACAATAAAGAACCCTGGGGCTATTCGAAGAAGAGTAGCAACAACCCAGTGGCCTCTAAGTCTAATGGTCAAATACCTCCATATGATATGGTATCAACGAGGCACAGGTTGGTACGCAGTGCGCTCTTATAGTAGATTTAATTCTGACTTTGATCTAATAGCATCATATTTAAATCAATGTTCGCAACCTATACTGATCGATCACTCCCTCCAATGTGATCACTGACAGATTGGCCGCTAATTTTCAATTTAAAAAAAAGCAATGTTGGTGGTCCGACACAGATTCAAAAATCGACTGGATCAATGGTCACCTTAATTATTGTGTTGCAACATTGATCACCAAGTAAAATAAATGAAATGCTGCTTAGAGATAGATCTAATTTCAAGAACTTGAGATAAATAGCAGACAATCAATGCTCTTAAGTTTTCAAGACATTTAAAAGTAAAAAGTTTAACTTCATTTCAGTGTAATTTTTCAACATTATTCAAGAGTTTCTAAAGTTAAACTTTAACACAAAATAAAAAGCAAATTCCTTTTAGCATTATTCCCGAATAAGATAAATTATACATTCAATTAAGTCTAGAAAGATGAATGGTTACGATGAACATGACATGGATGACACGACGATTGAAAATAAATTCAGTTTTTTTTTTACTTTCGTGGCAATAACATTTTGTATTGCAGTTGCACAAATAATCATTATTAAACAAATATTTTGCATCGTAAAAAAATTGTGCAAAAACTCTTTCATCCTTTCTTAA
>JAUCNG010408693.1:0-10336 GCA_032353305.1 Cephalothrix spiralis
ACTCTCACAAAAAACAAGCAAGCAACCGGGAAGCAGAACTCAACATGGAGGCATGACTAGGCAAGAAGTTCATCATCTCAGCTACCTTTGGACACGGTCGTTTCGGGGCTTAAGGGTAGAACGACCTTTACTGTGTCTTTGCCCTATGATTTCGGCCTTCACTTGAAACTTCTTGAACTGCTAGTCAGCAACTTCTCAATGCAACCCATATGGCCGTCAAATCCATTTTAAAGAGATACACCCAGTTAGGCCAGGGTTGGTACGCAGCGCATTTCACTAGGAACGAGCGCTACTTCGATTTGGAGCAACCGTGGTTGATGAAATTAACCCAGGTCTTCAGGACGGTACTCGCACTTGAAACTACAACCAAAATAGTTTTGGAATTGGTCTAAACATACCTCAGATAATCAAAATGCATGATTAAAAACTTGCTTATTTTGGCAGACTTTGCATGTGATACAATAAATATCATAAAATTACTGAACTGAACCCCAATACATATGTCCATGATTATTACGTACATGCAAAGGACCAGGGGTTCTATATTCCTATAAAAATATATATAGTGGCGAAAGAACTTTCAAATGCAAATTATTTGTCGACTGGTCAGGGAGAATTTTTGTTACGATAAGGAAATTTTTTTTGTTTAGATAAGGAAATTGTAACTCTGAGCTCTGCGTGCCACGTTTTAAGGAGACCCCCCCCCCTTTACCTTATTTAAATTTGTTGACCTATTTTGTAAGTAAAATTTGCGTTTTTTTGTTTTAGAACTGTCAACATAACACGTATGGTCCAAATTGTGATAGATGTGCACCTGGTTACTATGGGGATGCAACACGTGGTACACCATACGACTGCAAACCCTGCGAATGTCCTCTTAGGGACCCACGAAATAAGTAAGTTACGTCTATAGCTGCATATAAGTTTTCGCATCCGCCCTATAGCATTCGACGCACTTCGGCAATTCCTTAAAGCGATTTCACAAATTTCAGAAAAAGACTACGATGTTTCCCAAGAACTCCAAAAGTCGTTCACATAGTGAATTTCTCAGAGACTCCACTCCTATCATAGTCCTATGTTTGCCGGAAATACGCCGAATGCGCTCGGCTTTGTGTCCAGGATAACTTTTGAGCCAATGAACCCAACAAAAAAGTAAGAAAAAGTCGGATTTGAGAAAGGAAGGGTTTCCTTTTCAACGTTGATCGATATTCTGAAGTTCAGAAAAAATATCTTGAGGACCCATATACCATAAAAGTGGTCTGCTTCATGGTGCTCCGGTAGAACACCTACGGGCTCTGATCTCTGACATGTGGAGCGAGCGTCCCACTTGAATTCAAAGGTGTAATCTCACTAAGTCGACAACCGAAAATTTACCCCCAACAAGAAATTGGCATATTGGAATCTCCTCGACTGACAAAAAAAAAGTAATTGAAATTAAGATGACTTATATGAGGGGGTTGTATCTTTATGTCGGGGTCGTATCTTTATGTCTGTATCTGCGATCCGCTACTGAATTTTGCCATTGGCCGTATCCGCTAACCTTTTTGACGAGTTATCCGTATCCGCTAAATTTTAAGAGTATTGAGATACGTTATTCGTATGCGCTAAAATTTAATAGTTGTGGATTTACGCTCATCATTTACTGTCATTAGGATCAGGGATAAATTTAAAAAAATTCCGACTTATATACTAATTGACATGGGAAATCTTAGGGGTCTCAGGGTCGTTTGTCGACTTAGTAGGCTGTCGACTTAGTAAGCTGTCGACTTAGTGAGTCTAAACCAATTCGAATATGAACTTTTTTTTATTCCTGTACGTGAATTCATTTGTCTAGAAACCTTTATTTTGTTTAGTAAATAACTATTAACGAGGGTGCATCTAAATATCTTAGAATATGCTTAGATAATATTGCAAAAATAGAGTAATTCTTGTCCATTTTGGAATATACGTTAAAAATATCCGAAAATTGGTCTTAACTTTTTAATTTTCCATGGCTAACTTTTAGCTATTGGCTCCGACTTCTTAGAGGGCATTCGATTTATCACAATATTGGCGATAGCGAACGAAATTCTGATGCGGATTAAAAACGAACACTGCAAAAAAGTCACAATCGTACAAAAATTCGTTTCTGCTGCGGAATAAAATCAACATGCTCCCGACTAGGTTGACTTTTCTCCGCAGCAGGGAAATCATTAAACTAATCCGATGCAAGAGTCATTTAATTGATGTTGACCTATTTTTAAGATGAGATATAGAGATGGAGAAAATAGCTATCATGATTTTAAACAAATTTTAACATTAATATGTATAATAATCTTTAATAAATACTACTATGTCTATAATTCGCTATAGCCTCATAATACATGTAATGTATTTTCAAATATAGCGAGGCCAGACCCCGAAAAGTGGGAACCAAAACTTCGGGCCAACTTTTTATATGTGCAAGTTTATCCAGAGAATTACCTCATTGTATGGTTTGCGTGTTTGCGCATGTTCTGATGCGCTTATTCGGGTTTCCAAAAACTGCAAAAGATTGTCATATTTGGCCAAGGCCTTGGCCAATATTTGGCCTTGGCCATAAGATGATGGCTCTTAGGTAATAGTCATAACTATAATTAAATTATTAAATTTGATTTGAATCTTAAAAATTATAAACATTATTCAGTATGGATTCATTTATAGTCTTTATAGTTGTAACCATTTTACACGGAACTTGTTGTGTTTTTCATAGTTTTTACGCATAATAATGTGCAAACATGAAAATCGATGAAAGGGATGCGTGGATGCGCTTATTCGGGTTTCTAAAAACTGCGATTATTCGCATCTATTTTCATGCGTAAACACGAATCCTCTCATATTTGGCCAAATGATTATACGACACACTTCGATTCTAATTGATCAAGGTTATGAAAACACTTATAACACAATATTACTTCACGTCATCAAAGATGTGTTCGTTTTCGCCAGATAGCGGGATGGATTTTTAACAAATCGAATGCCCTCTTAGTTTGGACACTTAGTTAAATGTTTGACATATTTTTCAGCTTTTCGCCAACGTGCAGACTGGACCGTGATGGCCGAATGACATGTTCTCAATGTGCCGAGGGATATGAAGGAAGAAATTGTGAACGGTAGGATTTTACACTAATGCACCAGTCAATGAAATGCTCCGGGGGGAGGGGGCCGATAAATGTGAAAATAGCGCTGCTAGGCATCGCAGGCGGGGACATTTTTTCAAGCGTTATCATTCGCTATGGATCGCCCATAGGGGTGGGGAATTTTAGATTATTACAGTTAAAATCCGCTTGCAAATGGAACAAATGAGCAAAACACAGAAAATTTTTGAGGAAGAATAACTTTCAGCCTTATTTTGCTTTTTATAAAAAATGTTTTTTTCAGATACTATATAAAATAAAAATTGCGCTTTGTAGCGCTATGTACTGCCACCCCCACCCGGGGATTTAGCGCTAAAGGAGTTCTGTGGATCGGGCGGACCAATTTCTAGCGCTAGGATCGCCTAATAGGCGTCGCTAAGCGTTGCTATTTTGACATTTCCCTCTTAATGTTAGGAAAATGTGACACTAATACCAGAATTTGTCGTACACCATCTACAATCATCTGTACTTGATAGAGCTCCAAATCTAACTGCCCTAGGAATATATTTATCAAATAATGCTCGACCTTCCGGTTCATCTGATTTTCCTTTTAGCGCATATGAAACACCCCGTCTTAACTGATATAAAACACTCGATTTAAAATAGTTAATAGTACCTATAAGAAAAGTTATAGCAATAGATTGGTCTTTAGCAAGAGCCCTCTGCTTACAGTATCTTATTTGAATGGTTGTGCAATTTTCTATTAATGCTGGGACATTCAGAGAATCCGACGTCGAATAGGCTTCCTTCAATTGAAAGTCTAATCCCGATGAATTCCGGACACTTAATGTAAATGTGTTATCAGCGACAAATTCCTGAAAAGAAATCAAACTGATCGTAAATTATCAAGGTGACTACTGTTCTAATGTAACATGGAAATTCCATGAAAGTTTTTAGAATGACCCACAGGCCTATAAGGCATCATTTTCTAAAAAAACAAACTCAAGTGATAAAAATTAAAATCGCATTTAACGCATGATTTTGCTTTTTGATTTTAAAACTTTTGATTCACAACGATTAGTTATCAATAGTAGTGAGCCTCCAATAATGTGCGCTCCGTTTGACCGTTTTAATCACGATTGGTGTGCCTCGGTGGCGAAGTGGTCAGAGCGCCGGGTTTTTAATCCAGGGGTCCCTGGACGACACCACCTTCCATCGGGGAAACCTTAAGCAAGTTCCTCAGCGCACAGCCTCCTAGGTGGCTCGGTGAGTTAAAATACGTGGTGTGGGACGGGGTAAACCCGACTCTATTCTGATATAGAAAATAGATACGGGATAACGCTACAGGCCTAATGGTAAATGCTCGGCAAGTGGACCATTGTCTCTATTCGAGCCAGTCATCTGACGCCCTATATAGAAAAAGGTGGCCCATAAAAATTAAATCGAAATCAAACAAGAACACTTACCAGAATCTCTTCCTTGCTTCTTTTGGAATTTTTATCAGAAACTAGGAGTATCGCACTTCCATGGTCAAACATTACACAAAAGGTTGTACATGTACTTCCAAAGGAAAAATTGAAGAATTTGTTATTTTGAGGTATACTTTTTAGATTCGTAAGTAAAGTCTTAAAATACTGCTCATTACATTGTTCCAGATTTTGATAGTAATCGACCTTCCTTGCATAAAAATGTTTTTTGTTGATATTAAAAATAACTGCGTAACCTTCCTTGTTATGTTGAAAAGTAAATAGAATATCTTCTCCTGCAAGTCGTCCTTTTTTAAAAATCTGGAATGATTCGCCCGGGGAAATGGTATTCGGGAATATATTATGAGATGACGTATCAATGCCAACCTTAACTATGTCATAACCAGTGTTGTTAACAATAGTTAAGTTGTTGTTCACCGTTGTCTGTAAAATTAAAAACATCATTAATACTTCGAAGTGTACATACTCACTATATGGTATCAGGACAAATACTACTTGTGATTGTCTCAGGGGCGAATTATCTTTGGAAAAATTGTCTTGGGGCCAATTGTCTTAGGACAAATTGTCCTGGGCGAATTGTCTTGGGGCAAATTGTCCTTAAACCTCACTACATAGTGTTCAAAGATGGTATAAATCTTGCTGAGAATAAAAATTGTGCTTGGCTGAACATGCCCCCGGACACAACAATATCATAACTTTCATCTTGGTAGATTATTCGAACGTAGAATCACGGCACTTTTGTTTTTCATCAGTAAATTGGCGCTTTACGAAAAAGAAAGAATAAAGAAACTTGTCCAACTTCGTATTATAATAAGATATGTTAGGGATATCGGAACATGTAGTAGTTCGATTTTTGCCAATCATTATGTTAGACATTGTGATTAAGTTCATATAGTCTTTAGAGAATATTTTTTAATCAAAACCAGTTGGAAAGGCCTCCTCATTTATAGATTTCGGGGGTGATCTTCATAAATTATGAAATATAACTGCCTGCATCTCAAGAAAATAGCCATTTTGGGATATACATTGCTCAAAAAACGCTTGGCCTCCTTGGGGCATCATCGTCCCCTAGAACTCCACCAGGGGCCATGATACGGCTCCTGACCTCCTCTTGTAGCGCCCTAACGGGCGGTGTCCAGGTTCCCTTGATCCCTCCCGTAAGGAGTGAGAAGGGGCGCTCGCACCTCCGGCGTTTTTGCAGCAGGTGATACCGCTGCACTTTAAAGCTGACCTAAGTAATTACGTAACCATAAATGATGATGAATAATTTTAGCCTACCTTTATTCCTGTATTATCACTCTGGTCGGCCCCGTCCTCCGCTTTGCATTCCTCTTTGTAATGTGATAACAATAATTGCAATTTGCAGTCCTTCATCACATATTTTAATGATATGCCTTGATTTTGTAGACGTTTTTCTGTCCGTCCTTCAGCTTCCCAAGCATCGTTGCTCATGAGATTGAGATCTTCGGACGATACGCAAACTCTATTAACTGAAGAATCTGTCAATGTTACTGGCATCCCCAATTCACTTAGCAAAGGATCTACCTCCTCCATAAGACAACATAGAAATTTCTTTTCATTTAAATTAAAATAGACAACCAGATGAAAATCTGTGCCTTGAATGCGATATGAGAAAATACTTTCTTCAGTTGCATTTTTGATATCACATGTCACATTAACTGTGTGACCGACTCTTATATTCATAGGAAGATCAAATTGAGCATACTCATCAGAAGAATTAGATGTGAAGTTTCTGAGAGGCTTTTTATAATCGTTAGTCAGACTGAATGAGAAGGTCTCCATCGCAACGCCAAGGCCCTGAAAAAGTATTAAGACAGTTCTTGAAACTTCATCAAAGAGTGACTGCAATACACGGTGTCCCCGAATGTTCGAAAACATGGTCCACGAATATTTGTCTACAGGCCCTAGGCTACTCAAGAATGGTTTCAAAAAAATAATCGATTCTACAGATTTCGAGATATGCGCATGCGCAGTCGGGTTTTAGGGTTGCGCATGCGCAAATCAAAAAAAATAGCAGCGGATTCTGGTTAATACGTGGTGTGTTTCTATCTATGCACAATACACTTATATAGTCTAAAACAAGTCGTTATCGAGTTATTTAGAGTCAAAATTGCCAAATTTGACGGTCGATTGGGCAATTTTGACTCTTAATAAATCGGTAACGGCTAATTTGTATTAGAGACAGATAAAAACATGCCGCTATTGTTCCGGAATCCATTGTAATTTTTTCGATTTGCGCATGCGCAACCCTAAAACTCGACTGCGCATGCGCATTATCTCGAAATCTGTAGAACCGATTATGTTTTTGAAACTATTTTTGAGTAGCATAGGGCCCGTAGGCCGATTTCGTGGACCATGTTTTCGAACGTTTCGGACATTCGGGGACACCGTGTAATACCTAACCAGAAAATTTGCTCGAATTTTGATAGGAAATGTGTGGCCACCCAATTTGGGTAAATACGTATTGGTATCTGAAGTCATTTTATCAGTATAACCGCCACAGAACCAGGGGAAACATCTCTAATTATCATAGAATTATAGTGGTTTATGACTCGTAGAAAATAGTCCCTCATCTGAACCAATTATATCCCTAGAAGTGGTCCATGAAATCTAACTAAATTTGTATCATAGATTCCTATGGTATAAAGTAGGTATATGTCCATTAAATTTAAAGTGTTTCGGTTAAGTAGAAGGATAACCTAAAAGCTCTGCCTTATCACGCACTTCGCGTCGTAATTTTTTGGGAATTCCGGTGTGACGACAAAAAGCGCAACTTTGTGCAAAATTTCTGCGGTCCTGACATATTTATATTCAGAATCGGAAATCTGTATTCTTTTGCGATTAATTTGGTATATAATATTTAATTGAAAGTAGATTACTAAGAATTGATTTTTTTTACCGAATGTGGCGAATTAAGTATTGTTTTCCTATACCTGAGTATTAGGAGTGTACCCAAGCTATGAACCTTGATTTGGCGACCGTTAAATGTCTACCGCGAAACGAAACCAAAAGTATGAAATATATCTGGAACAAGTTTTCCAATAAAAAATAAGATTGATCAATAAATACGTAATATATCAAATAATCCAGATAATCTGATAAAAACCGGTGTGTTGCCTGTTTCATATATTATCTTTATCTAATAAAATCCAGGACAACTTGGTCTAAGGCGGCCTAGAGTTTTTTTAAAGGTATCTATTTTTAAAATAGAAACAGACAACATGATGACAATATATGTACCACGTACACACAAACACATATACATGTAGAACGAGGTCATACTATTTCTGTATTGATATCATGCCGTCTGATATTTTTATAGATCAATAATGCTTTATAATGGCAATCATTGACATTTACTTTTTAAAAGGTTTATACATTTTCAATAGATTATGTGCATTCATGATATAATAAAAAACCTACCTCGTTGTTCTTGTCTTCGTGGTCAATGTTGATAGCATTTGCTTTTGCATATTCAACAGCTTCTGAGAGCGAATGGAAATGGTTATCTAGGATTTTTTCGACGCTCATACTGACAACGTTATTCCTACGACTGTCTATTGCCGGCCATTAATTGAACTAGGCCACCGCCTAATCTATACTATCGACTGGTTCCAAAAGTCATTGTTGTGTCGAATCGATATTTCTATGGGACAAAAATAAGTAAAGACTCCCTTCTGTAATTTTAACTCGGTAAAAACTAAGAAATTTCCTTATATCGCTATGCTCGGTATGATATCATATTATTTATATTTTCTGTGCAGAAGGCGCGAAAAAAAATTATACTGTTTTTTAAGATTATAAGATTGTTTTATTTATGTTTTAGCTGCGCAAGAGGCTACAGAGGGGATCCTAGAATTCCTGGAGATCGCTGTATTCCTGAATTTACAGGTAAGATTTGATGTTTCATTCGCTATACAAATGAACATGAAATACTTAGGACTTTACCACCATATAAATTGATCGAGGGGAAAACTACTTCCAAATTCAGTTTACAGTGAGTACAAAAATCAACAATAATTAAAGCCAACAAGGAATTTAGAAATATAGAATTTATTTTATGCCTAACACGAAGGCATCAGAGACTTCAGTTTAGAGTGTTAAATGCACAATTGCAAAAATAAGCGGTACAAATATGAATAAGATGGGGACTAATGTTGTTTTTATTTACGTGTTGCTTAAAATTGGATGGCTATTCTAGTATTCTAGGAAGGGTAAGGTCCAATGAGATCACACAACAAATTAAATATTTTTCGAGTGGTTTTTGAAAAAATCTATATTTATAAAAAAAACAATAATTTTATTTTTAATTTTTAAATGTATTACCAGCGCATATAAACACGGGTATAATTAATTGCTTGTGTACACTTTTGAAGAAATTTAGCGAACTAGTCATGCGTCTAGAAATTCCGTCGGCGGTAAAAAAAAATGTTGAAGACATTACAAAATAATCCCGCCGCCAGCGGCGGTAAAACAAAATTGTATTATTTTCATTTTTCGGAAATTTTCACCGGCGGTGTCCGTAAACTAAGTAATTTAAAAAAAGTCCTTCGAGTCGGATGAACCCCGAAAGAAGGTTTTGCGGCTCACACACACTACATATATTTAAATCTGACCGAGCCACCCAGAAAATAATGTCAGGAAGGAGTCCATGTTCTTAACGATGGAAAATGGCGACAAGCCCAGTGCTCTAATAGTGCGACTACGCTATCGCGTCACTGTTTCTAAAATATTATTCTTTCATTTCTAGGTGGAAATCAGAAACCCGCTGTCGAAATCTACCCCGCTAAGGCAACCAAGAATGCTGGTGATACAGTCGAAATGAAGTGTATTACGAGCGGTCCTGGACCGATGAATATTATGTGGACAAGAAGCGGCGGTCTTCCACTTCCGGATAGGAGCAACGTCACAAAAGACAACGTACTGACCATCTGGCGCCTGGAGCCACGTGACGCCGGGCAGTATACATGTATTGCTAGCAACGGTTATGGTCGAACGGAAGCTCACTCAACGCTCGAAATTTCAGGTAAAATATCAAAATTGTGTTCACTGCGCATGACTGCTTTGATAATATTTTGTGTGTGAAAATTAATGGCATCTACTTTTTCGTTTATGCTGCTGCACTGCCTTCTCCCCCGCCTATCGTTTTCTTTTTTGGTGTATCAATATTTGTATTTCGTTGAAGACAGAACCCCTAAAATTTTGTCGAAAACCTTTCTATATACTTAATTTAGTTAATTTTGTATTATTTTGACTTTAACTTATTATTATTAGAGGTGAACAATATTCACAGATTGACAGAGGAACGAAACATTTACCAAAAACAATGTCCATACTATTAAAAATATGTAAAAATTAGGGCAACAATATCTAAAATTTGTTTGCCTCGCTTCTCTTTGCTTAATGTCAAATTCCAGTTAGTTCAAAGATTTGACTAAAACAAACTTTTAAATATTCATTATATTATAAATGTTGGTGAAATATTGTAGTCTCATAAAAAAACATGAAATAGTAATATAAGGAGGGACAGAAGTAATGAGTCTATATATCGGGTGGGCCCTTAAATCTTTCCCGCTGTTTAGAAGGTTGTATCTTCAAAAATATGCGAGATATTGAATTGATTTTTTGAACGTAGTAAGAAAATGGTGTTTTCTTAATACTTGGTTCAAGTGACATTTTGATATCATTTATAGTTTTTAAGTTACGTCAATTTGCGCAACTCGGGTCAAAAAA